>CM022530.1:2489828-2719884 GCA_012273795.1 Dendrolimus punctatus | reverse complement strand
CACGTGTTTTTATGTAACTGTGTTCATAGTTTTTCGGATCAAATAAATACCCTGTTACATCTGAGATAGTCTTAGCAACTTTGTCATGCAGATGTAGCCAATGAGATAATGCCTTATTTTTAAAATTGTTAGTATTTCGCAATTGGACAATCACTAAAACTAGCAGGGGGTATCATTATATTAATTCGTGAAGCAAAAACATTGTACCCCTTTTTATGAAAATTGCGCGGACGGAGGAGTATGAAATTTGGCACACTTATATATTACATAGAGAACGCGACGAATACATTTTTTTTAATTAAGCATATAAATACGTTAAATTGTTAAAAATACATTACACACACTACCATGTATTTGACACACACATGTTTACTCTTTTGTTTATTGTTCAAGTCAAATTAACAGTGTTTTATCCGTGCAGGAACGGAGAAAGAATACAAATTCCTGCGGCCGGGCGGCCTGTCGTAAGAGGCGACAAAACAACCCACAGCCAGGTGGTAGGGCATTTACCCGACTGGATGGCTACCACCCCTGGTCTTAAGTATGTCGCCATAACAACCCTTAGTTGTGTTCCGGCATTAGTGACCAGGCTCCAGTCTCCTTCAAGAGAGCAGCAGCGCATTAGTAGTACCTTTGGTGTTACAAATGTCCATAGGCGATGGTAACCGCTATCCATCAAGTGGGCCGTCTGCCTGTCTGCTGAACTCCTGCAAAAAAAAAAAGGCTTGGCGAAATCTCTGAATACAGAAGTTATAGTCTTTGACATTAATTATTATGGTCGAATTTCGACTACGGGCGACCACTGGTAATATAACCATTTGAAAAAAAAATGATATATCAACTTTAAAACCGTTACATAATTTTAATGCCCCTGTGTTAGTATTAGTGACCAAATGCGAAATGCGACTTATTTATAGCGTTATGAATAACGTGTTAAAAATTAGCTAAATTCGTGTATATACATAAGTTACCTGTACCATGTCGCATCTGAAATAACGCAATAAATCCTCGGCTACATCTGCGTGACACAGTCATTAACGTTAGTGTTATTACCCTAGGTATAGCAGAAGCTTTAGATATATTGTATTCGTTATTATTATTGCGCTAATAATTACATCACATGCATATTTCCCTACTTCCTATTACCTTATAACCATATTTATGAGAAGAGATTTTACAGCCAACATTAACGTGTTTAATTCTTAGTGTTAATTATACTTAGGTAATTAGTAGTCTTTACTTAACAGTAAATATATATATAGGTAAATTGTGGTGTGTTATAGACCTATGTAAGCAATAAAAGATACTTCGCATCTGATAGTTTACTGCAATAACGTTCGAGCGGAAACTACTTATAATTAAAAGAAAAACCACAAAATAATCTACCGGTTGACAAACACAAAATATTTAAGATAGCGTTGTGCTAATTAGAAACTACCGGCGTATAATGTCACTACTGCTCATATCTATGGGCCGGAACACCCGCTTACCAGACTGACCCCTCGACTTCATCCAGCGTCGCCCCGTTCGTATCATAGCCGATCCCATACAAATAGGTGGTTTAGAATCGCTTAGCCTTCGAAGAGACTGCGTCCCTCTGCGTATTTTACCGCCTGTATAACGGGGAATGTTCCGATGAACTGTTTGATCTGGTGCCAACGCCTCACTTTTACCACCGCATCGCTCGCCAGCGACGAGATGACCACCCCACGCTCAACTACGCAGCGGTTCTACCGAACATTTATTCCGCGTACGACATGATCTGGAGGAAACTTCCCGGCGTGGCTTACTCTTTGCGCTACGACATGGGGTTCTTTAATAAGGGCGTTATAAAATTTCTTAGAGGTCGGTAACGCGTTGGCGACGCCTCTAGTGCTGCAAACGTCCATAGGCGACGGTAACCTATTTCCATCAAGTGAGCCGTCTGCCTGTTTGCCTGCTTCAGACAATTAAAAAAAATCCTTAATTGTAACTAATAATTTTGACCAATGATACGTCTTGCAACTAAAATTCATTATTAGGAATAATTAAAAACATTAGACTTAAATTGATTAATATTCTGTTTGCCTATAGTTCGTCCCCTGGCTGGCGGCGGCTCGGAGGGGAAGCCTGCAGAAGAAGAAGAGGACCGGGGCGGGTCGCCCCTGGGCCCCGGAGGGCCGTACAACTGCAGCCAGTGCCGAGGCGCCTACCCCACCCGCGAGCAACTGGAACGCCACGAGACCCTGCATTCACCCAGCACACAGGTGGATACAGTCCAATATGTTAGTGCCCATTCTTAATAAAGAATTTACTGAACCCTTTCTCACTAAACAGCAGCTTTTTCAAATAATATCTCGTACTACCTTCTAAATAAAAAGTACAACTTAGCTAAGAAAAAATATTCATTTTGAGTACAGTGCATCTATTTCTGATATTAAAATGAAATTATACAAAACTCATTGTATTAAATTATTCAAGCAGGAAAATGTAATGAGACACTAAATTAATATCTACGAATGACTAACAGTGGCCGTTCTTTGTCCCCAGACTTGTAATATCTGCCACAAAAGCTTCGCAAATGTGTACAGGCTGCAAAGGCATATGATAAGCCATGACGAGAGTGCTAAACTGCGCAAATATAAATGTAATGACTGCGATAAGGCTTTTAAGTTCAAACATCACCTCAAGGAGCACCTACGAATACACAGTGGAGAAAAACCTTCCAATGCGGAAACTGCGGGAAGAAATTCTCCCACTCCGGGTCTTATTCCAGCCATATGACATCGAAGAAATGTCTCGTTATGAACATAAAAATGGGGCGCATAAAACCCAACAACCCTGCACTAAATCCGGAGAGAAGCCCATCGAGAAGACGCAATAATGTCATGGTCAATTCTCAGCTTAACAACAATTTACCACCTAACGGTAGTAATTTTCTACCTATCCTTCCTAAATATAACGAAGCCGCAGCATTTTTTGCGTCCTTTTCATCCCAGGAGAATAATTACCACCGTCCACCATTAGGACAGCCCGGTATCAATCCTTTCTATATGCCACCTGGAATGCCAATGAGTCCAGCTAGCGGTATCGCGCCGTACAGCTTTCCCGCCACGCTAAGTCAGTTCTTTGAACATATAGCTTCGTCACAGTACCCATCGCGAAAAATGGAGACTCCTAGTAGCCCTAAACCAACAAGTTCTGCTCCAACTGATCCCGAAGATTTGATTGAAGAGGTAACCGAAGAAGACGACAAGCGATCAGAGGGGAGTGCAGAACTTGTGATGGACATTGAAGACGAAGAAGCTATGCCAATAAAAAAAGAACAAGAAGATCAGGAAACCGACTTAAGATCAACATCACAGAATTTTAATTCCGTCCCATCAAACAATAATCAAGTAACTGACAATCATTCCGGTTTCAATACAATATTGGAATCTGTGAGTGCATCCGTAACAAAACATTTCTTTAGGACAAATATCGATAAATTGTCTCCACCTTCGGGTAATATTTGCCCTAGTATAGAGTCACCGCCTACGCCTCACGTCATCGTGAAAGAAGAACCCGACATGCACAGGTGTTCAAAATGCAATGCAACCTTCGATAGCCGAAACGAGCTCTTAGATCATGAGAAAGCTCTTTGTGTAGGTATTTTTAGAAAACATGAAAGCTTAGCAGCTCAGGTCGCTGAAACGGTAGCTCTTAATAGGTTAGAGGCGGAAGTAAGGGCATCTATACATAGTGGTGTGAGTGCCAGTGAGGACGAGGAGCGGGATGATAAAGCTCAAGAGAATGATAGAAAAATTCGAGTGCGCACGGCATTGACCGACGAACAGCAAACATTTTTGAAGGACCACTACGCAATGGATCCTAAACCCAATCGAGAGGAATTTAAAAGAATAGCACAACAAATAGGTCTTGATAATAGAGTAGTGCAAGTTTGGTTCCAGAACAACAGGGCAAGGGTGAGAAAAATGACTCAAATAATAACAAATTTGGACCAACCATTAGACTTGTCTACGAAGAAATCCAATCTATCGGTAACATCGAGCCCTTCTCCATCGCCATGCAGCATTTCAGTAACACATTCCGATTCGGAGGAAGCAGTCAATTTGAGCCAAAAATCCTCGAGAAGTACGACGCCACTGCGCACAAACTACATGAATACGTATCCACATTCCAATTGTTCTTCTTCGTCTTTCACCGACTTCCGATTGTCTCCGTCCCCGGGGGAAATGGTTGTCAACGGATTAAAAAGATTATTACCGCAGAAGGTGAATCCCCTTCTGCCTATGGATAAAGTGCTTCAGTACAACGACATGACGAACTCCCGCTCGCCGATGCTGAACATGCACATGTCCTCTGACATCACCAGGCAAGGGTCTAGCCCTCACTACGAGCGCCCTCCTTGGGGAGAGGAGATTCCAGTGCCCACTGATTACGATGAAGACACTACAGTACTTAAAAAGAGTAAGCTCAAAACGGAATTTAAAGAGGGCGAGGGTCAGTTCGTCTGCGATCAGTGTGACAAGACTTTCGTCAAACAAAGTTCTCTCGCGAGACATAAATACGAACATTCAGGTTAGTTTAAGAAATATGTTATTAAAATAATCAATTGTATCATAAACGGTTATGTTGCTTAAGTTTAAAATCATTTAATTTTTCTGGGTCTATTTTAAAGAATGACTAATAAAAATAAAGAGATTTTACCTAGCTCTATGTTAGCCGTTAGGGGACGGCATGAACTTTCTATCGATATCCACGTCTTAATTAATACTTTTCCGTAGTTTTGAAACTATCTAGTAAAGAAAAAGTCACAGATACAAATATTTGTCTGATAAGCCTTGTATTAGACCGCAGTGTCAAAAATATATTAAATGTGTTACAGGTCAGCGTCCGTACAAGTGTGTGGAGTGCCCGAAGGCCTTCAAACACAAACACCACCTAACGGAACACAAGCGGCTGCACACGGGGGAGAAGCCGTTCCAGTGTTGCAAGTGTTTCAAGAAGTTCTCTCACTCTGGCTCCTACAGCCAGCACATGAACCATAGATTCGCGATCTGCAAGCCGTACAGAGATTAGACTTGCGATATCAGTTTCGTTGTTTTTGTGACAACGCAGCTACATAAGTAATAATTTTTCCCATTAATTAAAATTTATTATATATTTTTAATAATCTGAAACATTTTTCTCTATAATGTTTGCCTCACGTCTTGTAACTATCATAATACTCATAATACTAAAGTATTCAACGCCCGGTATTCTTCGAATGTTAAGACCTTTGCTCAACAACATAATATAAATGATAGAAGTTTAAAAATCCCCTTGTTATGGGTTTTTGATGTCGACGATGCTAAAAAGCTATCAAGACTATTATTTTATACGAAGTATCGTGCCAAATTTACCAAAAATGTGCCATTGAAACCAAAAATATACATTTACTTTATATTTTAGCTTGTATATAGTTTAATCAAATCAAATCCCAAAGGCCAGTACCTGTAGTAATACTCTCTTAAAAATTATTATAATTTTGTATAGAAATTGAATGTAAATCGATAAATGCTATTACTTTTTAAGAACAGAACCGTTTGCATTAACAGATTTTGAAAGTGTTGGATTATCTCTTTTAAACAAGACTGCTACTGCCGCACTCGGAAAACTTTAAAAGTAGATATCATTAACTTATAAACAAATTGCCATTTATCCAAGCAGGAACGGAGAAAGAATACAATTTCCTGCAGCTGGGCGGCCCGTCGCAAGAAGCGACCAAACAACCCACACTCAGGTGGTAGGGTGTTTGCCCGCACTAGAGTATGCCGTGATAACAATTTCGAGTTGGGGTCTGGCATTAGTATCTAGGTTCCAGACCCACTTTAGAGAGCGGCAGCCTAATGGCACCGAATGTGGCTATAGGCAATGGTAACCGCTCTCCATCAATCGGGTGGGCCGTTTGTCTCCTGAACTCATCTAACAAAAAAACTGGCTATTATATTCTAAACAACTAATGTTTATAAAACTATTATTCTCTATTTTTTGTAGCAGTGCTGAGTAATTACGAACCGTCCGCACGTACAGTACATTACATATAGTCTAAATATCGGCCAAGTGCTTCCCATAGAGGTTTTCTTCGTTTGATTGCGGAACTATAAATAATAAATTCCCCATGTTTCAAAAACTACTCAACAGAGCTTGTACAAACTCTAAATTATTTAAAAAAAATTCAGTCCCTTGTTAAATCTTGAACTATAGGAAGAGGAGGGAAGAATGTTACCACTTTTAAAGAGTTTCTGACAAATAACGACAAAAATATGTCCTAATCTGACAGCAGTAAGCAGCAACATTCGTAACCAGAACTTTTAAAAAAACCAGTTTGGCATGAGACCAAAATGCTTCAAAGTTAGTTTTTAGAAAAAGTTTTAGCATTTGGCGGCTTAAAAGGTATAATTTGCTTACGTAACGAATATTGTTATAAAAAAACTAAAACAATTGAGTAATCCATTGTCTTGAGCAACTACATTATGGTCGTGTGACGGTTAATTCAATGTAAAATTGTTCAAGGCAATAACAAGTATTAAATGCGCTCTACATTCTCGCGAGGTAAACACACACAGTCTCATTCATATTGAGTTAGACTAATTTTGTAGGCTTCTTTGAGATCCTTAAATAAACCTATAAACTCAATATGAATAAAACTGTAGAAGTATGAATGTGGAATCGACTTTACAGGTCGTGAGATTCTCGCAGTAATGTGGAGCGTCCTGAAATCCTCCTTTACCTTTGTAAAATCAAATTGGAAACATTTCTATATGTCGCTCTTCTCTATGTAGAATCTAAATCAAGTAGTAAATAAGAGGCTCAAGTTAAAAAAGTTTCATGACAAGAACGTAACAAAATTATACCTAATCTTTGTTCAGAATAATTCATACAAAGCTTGTATTTTAATGTTAAGTAAATTAGATAGATCGAATCTTAATTAAGTTGAATGCATTCCATAATACTCATATGGGATCTCTGCTGTGTTTATAAAGTTCTTTTGATTAGTCCAAAGATTAGATTAAGATGTAAATAGACTTGTGTACATAAATATATGTAAATACGATCGCTTAATTGTTGCATAGTTGCTTAGACGGCGTACAGCCGCACCACTAACAATCTATAATAACGTGACAATAATGAACATCTGTTTATTCAACGCAATAGGATAATGCATAAATTTCTATAATTCTATACAATATAGTTGATAGATGATGATAAATTCCAAGAGCGCCAACAATATATCGTTTATTTTTAGTATTGCTATTTTATTCTTCACACAACACTTGGTCGAATTTTACTATTATATTATATTATACAGTCATGCATATATCATTATTTTTTTACAATAATAGTTATATTAAAGGCAATATATAATGAAAATTATAGGTTTGTTCTGCTCTGTATATTATTTTTAAATATTCGGCCTTATCACAACAACATTAAGTTCATTTCTAAATGTACTTAATTTCTTTTATCTTTTATAAGTCATGTCTTTGTGCAATCCACATTAAATCTTAATTCTTTTTCATTTCCATTACAACAGTATGGTAGAACAGAAAGTTCCTAAGAAAAATACATTATAAGAAAAAATACAATATAACGATTATTACTATATTTTACATTAATTCTAAGTAGATAAAGTTAATTTCTAAAGGTTTCTAAGCAACGAATTACATAAATTATTGCGAACAGTATACATTTCGTCGTGTAGTTTTTATATATAGGGCTCCGTGAGTACACAGTATTTGAATTTTGCGAGTTTCAACATCGTACGTAATATAGTTAATAGTTGGTACTTAAATGCTTTTAAAGAACACATAAGGGTACATGCGCAGTTAGTGCAATACATTTTAGTATAAAAGCAACCGCATATTTATAACTATTTTAAACATATTGCAAATACTCATTCAGGATTGGTATTTTAAAATAAATACCTAGTTTGTTATAAAGGCATGACAAGATTAATTTATTAGCGCGTCTACTGAATTCGATGACAATAATGACATTTCATTCTTATCTAAATTTAATGCGCACTACACATACTCGCGATTAACCACAGTTAATAAACTGTTATTTCAAGACTGGCGAAGTAAAATACAGGCCATAGATAACAAATGAACTCAAATAGAATGAGTACGCGCGATATATTATGTTACAAAACATTTTTATTACACCTTTTAATTATTAAAAACAGTATTTATCTACTTTTAGAAAAAATATCACAGAAACGATAAAAACGTACATATTTTAATAAATTATAAATTGGCAAGTAGACGAACCTGTTTGATTTGTTTCATATTTTATTGTATTTTATTAATTATAAGTGATTTCCAAATTACGACCGGTGGGCTAGATAAACCAAAGATTACTTACGTTTCGAAGACGCGGCTGGTGTAAAATATAATGTATACGCCGCGTCAATATTTTAAGGGTAGCTTTAGTTACGTGCCAAAAATAATTTTAAGGCTTTGGGTATATTTTTAGGACGAGATGAAAATTTTATTTTTTACATGTGAAACGGCATTATGTACTATTGTTTTGTTTAGTGCAATACTGAGATTGCAGTAAAGTATTTTCTTCCGTATTTGTGATTATTGTAAGGTGTTGCAAGCGTAACTTGGCGTAACCTGTTATCTGGAAGTATTTTGGTACTCGGCTACCAATATTTGACCAAAAAGATTTATATTGTTTGTGACATTTAGAATATCCTGTTGGAAGGTGGTCGATGTCCACAATATTCGATTATAATGGTGTTTTATTTTCTGCAAACACAATTTTTCCCATAAAAACAGAATTAAATTAATTTGATTCTTATATGATTTATATTAGTTTTAAGATTTGAATAAGTAGATAAGCCAAGTTACGTCTGCAATGATATATTTTAAGGTTAGGCCACTGTGAATTCCTATTGCCATAATTGTTGTGTACTTTTCACAGAGTTAAGCTCGATGAACTTGTTAAATTAAGTACATTAGATTGTTAAACTTACCCATAGATTAACATGTGTTAAACTATTGCCTATATAAATTATAGTAATTCATTTTACTTGATATTATAATGTATATTGAATTTATGAATATTAAAAATATATATATTGGCATTTCAATGCAATGTTTCGGTATTTTATTTCTCCTGTTATTGGGTGAGGTTCTGAAAATTAAAAATAAAATTTACCATATGGGTGTCTGTCTATGCACAGTGAAAGGTTCCGTAGAGGTGACAAACGTTCACTATCCTATATAAGTGCGGAACCCGAAGGTTCGGCTCACACTGGCGCAGAGTCGAAGCGACGCGACGCATCATGTCTTGCACGGCGACGCGCGTCTATGCGCGACGGCGCGTCACTGCCGGAACCAGTTCAGAGACTTTCGACAAGCCATAAATGCATTAAAAAAAAGACTTTCGAACATTCGTGAATGGAGTCTGACGCGTCACTGCACCCGAGTACGCGCGGCGATTCGCGAATCCACTCGACTCCAGCCTAGCGACGCGCGCTTCCATATTTATATAGCACAAAGTACTTATAAAACGAATCGCAACGGACAAGTGGAAAATCTTCAACTAAAAGTGACAAAATGAATCGCCACAAAATTTTAACAAAATAGAACAAAAGAGATGAATATGCTTTAGGCGGAAAAATATGACGCGTCGCGTCGCTTCGACTCTGCGCCAGTGTGAGTTGAGCCTAAAAAGCATTTGAAAAACATTAATACATATTATCGAAAATTATACTGATTATTTAAACCAAATTTCGTTACTAGCTCGATAGCCATACATTTGTTCAATAGTAGCGGAGGCAGTACAATTTTGGCACAGGAGATCTTGCCAACCAATTCACTGAGAGAGAGATTACAACTGGAATCTTGTTAATGGTTATTCTTCATGCTAGAAACAAAAAATCGAAATGTGTGCTGGGACACATATTAGAAGTGAAACTTCAACGGACAAGTGGAAAAACGAATCGCAACGGACAAGTGGAAAAACGAATCGCAACGGACAAGTGGAAAACGAATCCCAACGGACAAGTGGAAAACGAATCGCAACGGACAAGTGGAAAAACGAATCGCAACGGACAAGTGGAAAAACGAATGGCAACGGATAAGTGGAAAAACGAATCGTAACGTACAAGTGGAAAAACGAATGGCAACGGATAAGTGGGAAAACGAATCGCAACGCACAAGTGGAAAAACGAATCGCAATGGACAAGTGGAAAATCTTTAACTGACAAGTGACAAAATGAATCGCAACAAAATTTCAACTTGAAGTGTTACGGGCAGATTGTTAATGTACTTGTCCAATTTGAAAACCTGCACGTAAAACTTCAAGTTAAAATATTGTTGCGATTCATTTTGTCACTTGTCAGTTGAAGATTTTCCACTTGTCCGTTGCGATTCGTTTTCCCACTTATCCGTTGCCATTCGTTTTCCACTTGTCCGTTGCGATTCGTTTTTCCACTTGTTCGTTGAAGTTTCACTTCTAATGTGTCCCAGCACACATTTCGATTTTTCGCAGGTTTACTGCAAATTATGATTTGGTTAGGTTAGGTACATTTTAATGGTGTAATCCGCTACACACGCACCGACTATTTTTTTTACGTCAACAGTTTTGCCGTTCGTTGTCGTTCACTTTTGTTGTGACTTTCGAAAAACTGAACCGTTGGCAAAGTTTTCTTGTTGTTAATTTGTTTCCTTAACAAACTCTCTATTTTTTATTTTTTTACATAGACCACAAATAATGGCAGTGATACCCAGTCACGTGGATAGCAGAGGTATAGATAATAAAACTACGTTTTAACGGTTTTAAGCGCGGTAATAAACGTAGTTTTATTATGTATACGAGTACAAGGCGCAAAAAGTTAAGAAAATATTAGCAGAGCATAGTTCGATGCAAACTTAAGTTTGTCTCCATTAATGTCGGTTCGGAACATCGCACATTCCGATGCGCTGAACGCGATTTTAGGTATTAGAGGGACGAGGTATATCCTCGCTCGCTCTCTCGCTCGCTTTCTTGTTTACGGGATTTACCCGGCGCTCGGCTCACCGGGGCTTTAATATCGCTTTCGGAGATAGATAAAGCGCTTTTTAGGGCAGCCCAGCTCCCAATTCTATTAAACAACTTCTAGCGCAAAATCTTACGCTTTTTATAATATGCATATATCGAATTAATTTTAAAGTGAATATATGAATATCTGGACTAATATTATTAAGAGGAAAGATTAGATTGTTTGTTTGCATTGAAAAAGCTCTGAAACTACTGAACCGATTTGAAAAATTCTTTCACTGTTTGCAAGCTACACTATCCCCGGGTGACAAAGGCTATATTATATTTACAAAAAATTAGGGATCCGTACTAAAACTCCAATAATGTAACGCAAGGTGTAAAAATACTTAAAATCGCGTGCACTGCGAAAACTATTGATGATAGAATGAAATAATGTACTACGACTTTGCAGAACACGTCATTATCTACAAAAAGTGTCGCGACACTATATATCTAACTATTATAGTTATGCCACAATAAGTGTTCTTTTATTTTAAAAAAATAATTAAAATGCCGCCGCTAGAAAAGGCTCTTTATTTGTATCTTGGTATTAATCCTTATCAAAATAAATTACTTCATATTCAAGATTGCTTCAATACCTTTATATAACTTTTTGAATTATTCAATTAGGACATTCCATTCGAAAGATATTACGAGTTTAAAAATGTAAGAATTAGTGACGGTGACCACGTGACTGTGTTACATTTTCGTGAGCGAAAAATCGTAAGACCCCCCCGTCTATATAGAAGTTTCACTTCAAAAACACAAACGTAAATTGACGCTTTATAAAAATATTGACCCAAATTTGCCGCCCTGTCATCCAACCTACTCAGACTGCTAGTAATTCGGCCACTGCGTATTTACTTAAAATATTTAAGATTACTCATTGTTACATCCTTACTCTCTAAGAATGTCGGTAAGAGCCCGTTCCTATATCATATCGACCGTTCCTTTGCCTAACTGTCGGTTAGAATTTGATATAAGCTCTATACAAGTAATGTCAAAATTCACCCGATGGTAGGGCAAGTGAATGACGATATAGGAACCGGCCATAAAAGAACCTACACAACGATTAACAACCTATTTAGTAAGTATTGTCATGTTGTTATTTCCTGTTTTTGATATAGACGTGAAACGATGGAATTAAAAAATATTATAAAGTTTTTGAACCAGCTAAGGGCAATAAGGTTACTCAATAATTATTTTTTAATTAATTCTGGTGAAATAATGCGTATAAATCGAACGTGAACCTGTAAAACGAGACCAAAATAGTCTACGTGAACGTCAAACGTCACTGTTGACAGTTTTTAATTATGTAGACGGCTGAAGGTTCTTGCTAGTGGTGCGTCTTATATGATTCAAATCGATTAGTATTTTTTTAAAATTATATTCTGCTAATGTATTATTTCAAATAATATTTTAAATGTCTTTTAGTTTCCCGGCTACGCATTTTAACTGTGAGCGATTACTAATTATGTCGTGACGAACGTCAATGTAAAAGTATTTACATCTATGAATTTTACTACAATTCGTTGTGCTCAGTGGTACAGCGGGATATTTGATATTGAGTCAAAAGGAACTCAGTAGCGACCAGTTATGCACAGGGCGGTGGAAATAAAATATAGAGGGGTAACTGAAGAGAGGCTACATTTCATAGTGAAAAAGCTAAAAACTTGAATACGTACACCTTAGTTTCTGCCACTGGGGGAGTACGTGGCATAGACTTTACTCTGTCGTGTAGCGTATTAGTTTTCCCATCGTTAAGTCCAAATAAGTAGTATAAGTGATAACACTGGGGTTATACTAAGGTGAATGCCTAACGCCCGTCATTATAATAATTAAGACATGAAAACAATTTTTACAATTTTTACGTAAAATAAAATGGTAGGATTAGCCGTGTAAAACCATTAGATTGTGTATTAAAAAAACTGTTTTAAAATAGTGGAGCTATATGACAGAAGAAAACCAAAATTGAATATAATATAACTTTCAAACTTATTACTACATTTTTACTTTTGATTCAACGGCTCTCGAAACAATTCTGGTATAATTATTAATGTTTTGCTTTAAGTTTCATACTTTTAAAGTAAACAAATTCAATCAATATATTTTCATCATGATAAATAATGATAAATAAAATTTACCAATATGTGAAATATAATTATCATGTTAGAATATGAATCAATTAAATATATTTTCATAATATATTAATATTATGTGTTAAATAAAACTGAATAACTATAGCTACATGATTTAACAAAGTGAAAGATATTACATTGCTACTTTGCAAGTGGAAGTCAGACCATCAAATAATACCAATACATTAATGATTATCGATAATATTATGCAACATCGATTTACTATTAAATACAACATATACACAGAACAATTACATGCACAACACTACCATTTTGGAAATGAAATATTATTCTATTCTAATTCATATTTGTAAAATTTATACAATTGTGAAAATATAAAATTATAAATACTAATAAACAGGCGTACTAGTTAATTCTAAAGCACAATTAAACATCATAAATGGGTGGCAAAACCAAACAAGCACAACGGACTAAAAACAATGTCAGGGTAAGTTTTAAAGATCTATACCATTTTTATTTTTATTATATTTTGTAAGATTTTCTGAGACGTGTCTTTCAAATATATATTTGTAAACACGTACTAAAGAATTTTTATAATAATACTCATCACTAAGGCGAAATTATCGATGTTTGAAGATGTTGAACTCAAGAAATATTGGCAGATAGAGAAACTCTTAGGATTTGGCTTGTTGGAAATTAGATTTTTGTAGGTTATAGAACAAAAAATATTCTTATGTTTATAAATAAGCTGTAACTGTATTCCTAAACTCAACTACTGTTACATTCAGATACAAACTAACTTGCTGAATAGCTAACTTGAATACTGTGCTATGGCTCCGAGCAATGAGTATCAGTAACAATATCACTTAGTATGTCAATTATAAACAAAAGTACAGTGATCATAATTTAAATGGTTCCAATATGTGGAACTAGTACTATATTACTCAATTGTATCATTGTTGATAAGATCTTGAGAACAAAATAAAATCCTCAGTTGATAGCTATGCTTGATCATTCCATATCTTCTAATGCTGCACATCTAAATAATTATAAACTTTCAGTTCTCTGTTAATAATATATAATTTCAATTCACAGCCTTCAAGTAGTGGCCGCAGTGTGGAAATACTAAACAAGATGAATTTAGACCCAGGACTGATGATGGGGAGTGGAAATAGCCTGCCAACATTGTTCCCTACACTCACAGCTCTCAGCCTAGATTCAGGACTGAACCCGGAATATCAGATGTGCATGAAAAAACTTAATAAAAAAGATCCAATCACTAGGACAAAGGTACTTTATAATAATAAGTTTCAGATACTAGATTTATGAGTTAATAGTTATTAGCATCTTGAAAATTAAAGGTAAAATTCTTGTTTTTACTAAATATTTTGTCCAAATTTGTTGATCCCCATTGAAGTCATTCAAGTCCATAGCTTGTTATGTAAAATAGTGATGCGCAAACTAAATCACCAATGAGATCAGTGATTTATAAATCTTTTTCCTTAAAAGATGCAAATCACTCTTTTAAATCTTTGGTTTCGAATGATATAATTTATTCAGTTGACCGGTTTTAAGCTATACAATAACGCCACAGTGTTTAATTTACTGTGTATCATCATTATATTTCTTAGAGTGAGCATGTTATCTCTTTTCAATTCACAATATCCTGTATCTATTGTCTCATACTACATCTAAGTATCTGATTTGTTAGTTTTCATCATTCCATGTGACTAAAATCAATCTTAACGTAGTGAGTTAAAGATGTATTTTCCAAACCAAAGATTTAAAGAGTGATTTCGAATTTTGAAACATTATATATTTTTTAAATCAATCACTCCTGAGTTACACATCTTTAATGTAAAATAGTGTTTATTTTGTAATCATAGACACTTCAATTTTATTTAATGCTAGAAGACATCTATTCTGCTCAAAGATTAAGTGTTGCTATACAATATGGCAAGGCCGCCAGCCTTTTGGGAATGTTCCCCCTAAGTGACAGTGGATTGGGACCAATATTTTATCTTTAGCTGCTTTTCCCTTTTTTTGTTTTGTTTCAGTTTTTAATATGATTATAGATTGTAGTAAGTTTATTTTTAAGTTTATATTATAGTTTTCATCAACAATTCAACATGCTTTTTGCTTTAAAAAAATAGATATATTTAATGAGTTGAATAGATATGGTCCTTATCCATATCAATAATTTTATCCTAACTACTATTATAAATGTTAATGTAACTTTGTTTGTTACACATTCACACCTAAACTATGGAAATGATTGTCATTAAATTTTGCATACATGACAGGGGGTCTAGAAAAGGACATAAGGTAACATCTTTCAGTCAGAAAAGAGTACTGTTTCCAAGGAATAGACAGATATAGCTAAAAGTGACATTGGAATCACATTTTTTGGCACTGCTGTGGTCACTAATAAATATTTCTTCATCATGGTAACATGAACTAAGTTTTTCTGGCATAGTTTACTTTATTATATTTTTCTAGGCTCTTCAAGAACTATTGGAATTAGTCAACAAGAGTCAATTAGAGGATGTTGTGCAGGCCTTGCCTAGTTGGACATATTTCTACAAAATATTGACTGCGGACACGGATAGGAAAGTCAGGGAGATGACACAGGTATGTAAGGTGTTACTTATTTCTTTCTAAAGGTTTGTTGCAATTTTGTCAAAGTTCCATGTTCATCACCCGTCTTTATATATCACAGTAATTTTTCTCAGAAATTGAAAAGTCATTAAGCAACCAAATTGTGATTTCTAAAGATTTAATAAATGATGAAATCATATTTAAATGAGGGCTAACCGACGTGGGGGAATCGGGGTGGGGGTGTGTGGTATTCACCATATTGCGATGACGGTAGCACACTCCCAAAAAGTACTACTGCCACCTAAGTTGGCGATGCCCACTAAAACCCTTCAGTGTACCTTTCTTTGCCTTTTGCTTATAACTCTGCATGCCCTGGCAAGGTAGCAGCTAAACCACCACTATCTTTAATTTTTTTACTTGTCACTAAATTTTTAAATACAGCATATAGAGTACACATTCACAGAGCTTTATGTAATAGAAAGAAGTTGAAGACACACTAATTTTGTTTTAGTATGATTTTTGAAGGGAAACTTAAAATTGTTGTTATTTGAAAATTTATTAAACAAGAATGACAAATAAAAGATATAAACACATAAATTAAACCTTATTACATTCAAAATAAAACTCATTTCACCTTAACAATTTGTATCAATTTAATAAAACAAAGATTTCAAATGAATTTGAGCTCTATACATATATATTTAAAGCAGGTATTCTTTCATATGTAGATCAAAGGAAATTGTTTGTAACAGTACATTTAATGAACTTTATAGTAGTGTTTTAAAGTGTATTTTAGATTAATCCTTTGAATTATAATATGTTGACGGATTTAGAATATTGGTGTGTACACATGTAGACAAGAAGAGTTTTATATATATATATATATATATATATATATATATATATATATATATATATATATATATATATATATAGTCTAAGTAAAATTAAGAATAATTAAGGAACCAATAAACTAAAGGAGTACAACAATTCATCATCTTATTTGTGCTTCCCTCATGTGAGCCATGGGCTCCCGGCTTGTGGGGCTTCACCAGTCCGCCACCAAAGCACCACATAAATGAAGAAGGAGAGATGAAATAAAAGACTAAGTTAGGGACAGGAGGAAGTGGGCATTTGCAATAAATGTTGTTTTGTGTGGACTTTTGAGGTCTGCCACGGAGCGATAGTGGCGGCGTGCGGGCGGCAGGTGGCGCCGCACCTCAAGCAGCTGCTGCCCGCGTGGCTGCAGGCGCAGCACGACGACCATGCGCCTGCGCAGGCGCACGCGCACAAATCGCTCAACGTATGTACTATCTATACATATAGATCATTGAAGTGTTTATTTGTAATGTTACTAAATGCATATGGTTGGTTTGATACAAAATTGATTTTTATAGATCAGTACTGTACATATTTTATATGATACTTATATCAAAAAATCAACTTTTATATTTTTTGCCTGTCTGACTGGATGTTCTGATTAATTTCTAAAACGACTGGACCGATATTCACGAGACTTTTATTGGTAAATAGCTGATGTTATATGGAGTAACTTAGGTTACTTTTTTTAGAGTGCTATAAAAAAACACATAAATAAAATGTGGAGTCGCTGGCACAGCTATTTATTAATAATACTATGTGGATATTTTTTTTATACACAAAATTTAATCTTGGTTTCAAGATAAGAAGATAGGATTTTGAGATTAATAATAAAAAAAATTCATAACTAGATTTTACACAAATGTATGTAAAATTCTACAATTTTTTGAGACTGGTTTCAGAGGAACAGATTGAAATAATGTGGCGATATGGCGCTGCATTCGCTAATTGTACGAGCGAGACGGCAATATAACGATACCTTTTGCATCTTGTTATTACATGTGTAAAATTAAGTTTGTAATTCATCTACAACTATACTTTCAATTATCATCAATGTTACTATTGTCTATGGACAGTATTAGTCACTTAGCTGTTTAAATTTTATTATTACTTGTAATAATAAAATACAGGCAGTTTATATCATTACCATTAATATCACCTTATCACATTAATGTAAAATTTAATTATTACAAAAGCACAAATAATGTCACACTTATTAATTCTGCAGAGCACATTCCCTGACAAGAAGTTGCCAGAAGTGATGTCCTTCTGCAAGGCGGAAGTGATGGCCCACTTTCTGTCCAGCCTCATCGGCAACGCTGATTTGACCCTCATCAAAAAGTAAGGCGCACCACACACATTTTTGACCCTAAATATAATACTCGTTGACACTTGACTTGTTTGTCTTACGTGATCACGGCCCCTGAAAAGTGGTTGGTATAACAAAAATCAAGTAAATTACTTGTATTAAGGTAGGTAAGGTAATAGTAGATAAAGTATTAAGGTAAATTGGAATTCTTCAATAAAGATAAGGTCAAGATAAAAGTTGGATGCAATAGTTGCTTTTCAATAGTGTGTGGGATACTATTTTCCGTGGGCGGTGACGCGGTGAAAACCTAGTAGTCCATATAATGAAAGAAAAAAACGTTTATTTGTCAAAGACGACGCATAATATATATATATATACAAGGTTAATAAAGAATCATAACATTTTCAAAATTGTATGCCGCAATTGAACAAATGAGTCTGACACGGAGCATTGATTTTCAGTGCCTGCCTCTTTCTTAGCCTGTGCGCATCACATTGAAACCTGTATAAGAAATATAGTCTGTTGTTTATCAGTATTAGATGTGTATATGAACAAGAATGATACCGTGCGCGATGGGTATACCAGGTCCGAGGACGCCGAGGAGCGCGAGCTGCAGCAGTGCCGGGTGGTGGCGGGCAGCCTGCAGGGGCTGCAGTTCTTCGTGCGGCGGCTGCCCGCGGCGCACGAGCGCTGGCTCTGGGAGGAGCTGGCGCCGCTGCTACGGAGCGGCCTCTTCTGGAAGCACGCCTCCCACTCCTCGCCCACGCTGCGGTGAGACCCATTCCACTCTGGTGGTTCAAATATATTCACTCGCCGGCTTAAAAATAGCCAATCGAAAACACTTTCTATAGCGTCGAGGAGTTAATAGAGGAGTAATTACTCACACCTTAGTCATTATAAAATCTGTTGCAACTTATAACGTGAGTTTTATAATATAAGAAAATGCATATATTGAAAAAAAAATTGAACTCAGCGCCTCGTGGTACGCCGCCCTGGGGCGCATCATCGAGAGGTTCAAGTCGACCTTCGGCGAGCAGTACGGCGCCAAGAGCCTGCGCCTGCTGCTGGAGGCCGCCAACGAGCAGGACTCCCTCGTGGCCGCACAGCTCTGGGGCTGCCTGCTCCTCTTCATGCACAATGTTGAGGTAAGTCGGTGCTGCAAGCAGGAACTATACCAAATAGGCTAAACTCCATTTGCTGCCTTCGACACTTTCCACTTGCCTCTTCATTTTATTGTCATTAATTGCTGCTCTTTATTCACAACTGTTATACAAGGTTTTCAATCTCGTTAAAAGAGTTATTAAGTTAAGAGTTTAAACTTTGTACCCCTTTTTACAAAAATTGCGTGGATGGAGGAGTATGATTATAGTTTATATAGAGATGTCGTGCATAATGCTAATATATTTTTTATAATACATTAAATCAATAAAAAAACATTACACCATGTATTTCACACACACACACACACACACACACGCATATATTCAAATGAACATTGTAGCCTTGGCGAAATCTGTGATTATCTGTGAGAAGTATAGACTTTTACGATAGAACCTTAATAATGTTCAAACCAAATGAATTATGGTCGAACTCACTAACACTAGTAATTATAATAATAAGCACAACATTTTGCACGCCCTAGAGGCGAAAACATGTGAACTTAAGGAATAATCCTACCATTGTTTTTATGGATCATGTTTTGTGAATTAAATGATTATTTGATTTGACTAGTAGCAGTTAAGAATAAGGGGTTGCACGTTGCCAGTACATTAATATTTAAAGCCCTAAACTCAATCCAAAGTGCTGATTATCCACAAAATAAAAAAATTATTTGTAAATTAATGTTAATGAAATTATCTTTAAATATCAATTCAATTAAGTGATACTGGCTAATGCTGATTCTTTACAGGATTGGCACAAGTATTTAGACAAGAAGAACCTGCTCTGTAAAAGAATTTTGGATGTCCTGGAAAATGGTGAGCCAATCATGTACATTATTATTCTTTCAGGTTTTTTTTAAATTTATTATTTTTTCCGTTTTCTCTATTTTGTATAATTTTGTAAAAGGCACTCAGGTTATTAAAATCTGAGACAAAAGCGTTTGAAGTGATAGTTACAAAATCATCAATAGAGGTACTTTTTAGGGTCACTATTCCAAGTAGAGATGTGTAACTCTTTACTGAAGCGACTCACGGATCCGAAACATTTAAGTGTTCCAAAAGATTGGAACATCAATAATGTTTCAAATGCTTCATTTGGACCTGGAACACCGCGAACTCTCTGACTTTCTGTTCAGCACAATCATGTCACTTATGTGTGAGAGACACCGACCAGAGCATAACGAATCACAGAGCAACAAGTGTAGCGAGAGAGCAGGAAAACAATAAAATATAAGCAAATGAGAATGAGACAACAAATGTGAAAATACGCCAGCTAGCCTAAGCGTCGGGCCGCCAGCCCTAAGCCTGGATAAAGTATGAAAGAAATCGGTTTTATTAATAACCTCAAAATTTGTAATTTTTTTCAAATATTACTATAAATATTCATCTTTGTTTCAACCTTAACACCGTCTGCCTCAATATGCCTGCGACACGACATATTTGATTTGACACGACAGTTTGACACGATGTTTCAAATGAAACATATCAGTGATCCGGAACATTTTACTGTTCCAGATACAAATGTTCCAATCGCAAAAATGTGATATTTCTCCCATGCCTAATTCCAAGCTATGAACGGTCCATCTATAAGATTTCTTTGTATTATCGAGTCATGTCGACAGCGAAAAGGGACAAAACTTTTTAATTGAAGACTGCCAGAGTCATTAAATCCATGTACCAAAATTCATTACATTTATTTTATTTATTTAGGATAATAAACAGATATTCAGTAAAGAACAGTTATAGTATAAAAATATAGTGTACAAAACATTTAAAGTAATATGATGAGACATATATAAAAACTCACACGCATGCAAACAGACACACACAACAACACGCTTATATACTATCCAACTACAGACATTGGCATACATTGATGTGGTTTTGTGTATGGAAGTGATCGTCTGCAGGCGGATGGGGCGACGCCAAGCACCTCTCCGACATCCTGCTGCCGCTGCTGGCACATTTGCCACACGAGCTTCTCACTAAGGACTACTACGAAAGCTTCTTCGCAGCCATGTTCGCTGGGTAAGATGCATCTTAGTAATTTAATGATAGCTACCTCATCTATTACAGCAATAGCAAAATATTCTTAAAAGGCACCATTGTTTTTAATTTTTAGCAAAATTATTTTAGTTATGAGAAATCTACCTTTATCTTGACTTGGTCGGTCTGGAAGAGATCAGTCTTTAGCGGGAAGACCGCCCTTCGCCCTTTGTGCACAATTACAATAGTTTATCCAAGAGGTGTAGTACTTAGTTTTATCCGTGCAGGAACAGAGAAATAATACAATTTCCTGCGGCCAAGCGGCTTGCCGTAAGAGGCGACAAACAACCCACAGGTGGTAGGGTATTTGCCCGACTGGATGGCTACCACTCCTGGTCTAACACATGCCGCCATAACTCCCTTAAAAGAGCAGTAGCCTATTTGTAACACCTTTGCTGCTGCAAATGTTTACAGGCGATGGTAACCACTTTCCGCCAGGTGGGCCGCCTAACTATCTGCTAAACTCTGCAATAATAATAATTCTTTATATTAATTTACAAAAAACTCATATATCTATTTTATTTTGATTTCATTGTTCCTAGTTTTATGTTTTGTGTGGTATCTGTGGGTCAAATTTTGTTGCGTGTTAATCTGTTAATAAGAATTAAAACCAATAAAATATAAATATTGTACCAAAAAGTAATTATCTGAAGTTAGATTACTGTTTTTAACTCAGAGATTTGATGAACGGTCACTTTCGAAGGGCATATGGTACAAAACCATCCAGTGTCGGCTCCCTCGATGTCCATGGTTCGCTTTGACATCCATGGAATTGGACAGGAAAACTATTGTAGCTCTACTAAGACTTCGCTCCGGGCACATTCCTTCAAATAAGTTCAAATATATGATGAAGGTTTCGAGTTCACCAAATTGCTGTGAATGCCAAAAAGTTGAAGATATTTATCACGTGTTGGCGGAGTGTGTCCGGGGCGAGGCGTTGCGGCGTCAGCTTCCGGTCGATTACAATGTCGGTAACTGGACGAGTATTCTGTCTTCTCCATTTTCTGGGGAGGCCAGAGTGCTCGTTCAGTTATTATATCAGTGTACTTAGAGTTTAAGGAAGGAGATATTATTGTAAGATTGGACGGGGTGACATTATCACAAAGTGACAAAACCCCATTTATATAATAAAGATTAAAAAAAAAAACTCTGAGATGAATCATCATCAAATGTCATTGAAAGAGTGTATTAAAAATCCCTCTTCACTATGCACTCGGAATGTGTTATGATTTTCTTATATTTAACGCCTTCTCCTCTATTACGAGTTAAGATGAGATGTTTATTTTTGTTTTCCTTATTATTTCTTTATTTATAAATCACAACACAGGCATTGGGGGTTGTTTTAACTTTTATATCTTATTTTTCTTTTCAAAAAACAAAACCTATCTACTATTACATTATTACTTACTCTAACTTTACAATTATTCTTACTTTAATACGGTTTATTACTTTTTTGATTTATTAACTAGTAGCTTATGTAAATCTGTTATGATTACTGATAATTGAAGATGTGAGTGGATGAAGGTGATATGTCGCATATTCGGTTTTTTGCTTTTTTTGCGTACATGAATCTTATAAATCGATACCAAATGACTACAGACCTTAGACCATAGATATAAGGCATATTTAAAAAATAAAAAGTTGCTAAAGGTGTTAATTTCAGTTCAGTTTCAAATAAAAGTAAAACTTTTATCTCGATTTACTCAGAATTAGAATTTTGCGACTTCTCACCTTCATGCACTCATCTCTTCAATTGTATCCTATTTCTATTTACCATTGCGTTTAATTTCCAGTCTCGATAAGAAGACTATATTAAGTTCAAAGAGCGAACGCCAATATTGGATAACGAGCCTGGCCGACTGTTTGCGCTACCTCTCTGTCCAACAGAACGACTACGGGGTCGAAGTGGCCTCGTATGTGCACAGGACGTGGCTCAAGAAGATATTGAACAGCACCGAGGGCCAAGCCAAGACCAATCTAATCAAATGGTCGGCCAGCAACATGGCCTCGCTCGTCAAATATTGGCTCAAACAATCAAAGGAGACCAACAGCGAGCACTACGAGCAGTTAGTGAGGAACTTCTGGCAAAACATTGGTTCCACTATCACAATGCAAATCGAGACAGTCGCTATTGACAATGATGCGATATCGAAACTGGTCAATGATCATATAATGTTGATACAAACATTAAACAGTTCCCTGTCGCAAGAAACGAAGAAGCAACACAGTATTAAGTTTGATGATTCACTGAAAATTGATGATATTGTATCGATGCCTAACCAACAATGTGATATATCGATAATAGAGAGATACAAACACAATCTCGATTTGTTAGTAGAGTTGACTTGTTTGCATTATTTCGATTTTATGAGAAGTAAACAAGTCTGTAGCGTAGTTCTGACTCCACTGTTCACCTTACTGGTGGAGTTTGACAGTAGACGTCTGTTCGACGCTATAGCTAGCCAATACGATTTCGATGGTGCCTACAAATTATATGACAATGTGCTGAGGACGTGGTTGTCTGGTGACACCATGAGGTGCAAAGTGCTGGTGGATGTCGTGTTCTTACTTCTGAAGCATCTGAGTGAAGAGGAGCAGAAGGCCGTGTTCAATAGTTTTCAACAGGTATGTTGGTTAAGTTATCTCAGGCAGTTTTATAGCCATGTGGTAATAATTATAATCTTTACTATAATAAAACTATAAATTCGAAAAAATTGAAGGGGGGCCAGGAGACTCCGGAAATGCAATTTTTACAATTTTTAAAACTACTGAACGGATTTAAATGAAACTTGAAATGAAGATAACTTATATCACAGGGCGTAAGGATACTTTTCATCCTGATAAATGTTGTCATTTTCATGGGATAGACGAAAATAACGGAAAAGATAGTGCTGTGGTCGCATCTTTTTTGCTATATGATTTAAACTTGACATACTTGCTGATTTATAATCAGAATTAACACTTGGGATACTTTTTATCCCATTTCATTACGTCGTTTCCATGGAATAAATGGGTTACAAAAATGAATGGCGCTGCAATCGTGTTTTTTCAATTTGCTAATAATTACCTACATTGTATTACTTCAAATCAGATGGCTGCGAGTCGCCTCTATGTTTCGCTACGCAGTTGCGTAGACTATGAACTTAGTTTCTTTGTTATTGTAGTGAACTTAGTAACAAGGACCAGTAAATTTTTAAGTAAAACACCTAATTAAATTCGTATATACGTAACATAAAGTTACCGCCAAGCGTTTTGACGCGACGTAGCCTCAGGGAAAACTCTAGTATCTTCATAAGAGCTCTCAAGGACGACTTGATCAGTGTGATACTAAGACCTTAAAGAATATCGGCGTGCACCTGTTTATCTTTAGCTTCATGTTTCGTACGAAGAGTGAACGTTCTGTTAGCCCTCTTCCCCCTCTGTCTTTCCATTTTCCTATCCCCTTTCTTCTATCCTTTTCCTCCTTTTTTTTATTTTAGCCAGGGGAATTTGCGACAGGCACAGAAGCCTGGGGTGATAATTCGCGTCCCGTGTGTGGGATTCGCCAGATCGAGGGTGGCACTAGCGCGCCCGGTCAGAACTGGTGCTACGCTATTGCTACTCTCGTAGTGTTCGCATGCCCTGGCAGCCGTGGGCTTCACACACGGACCTCTTTCTTGCCGGGGGACTTGTTTTGTCTCCCGGAATCCAACTAGAGGAAAGCCACTGGCTGTCGTTGCAGTTCCCGCCCCCGGTGGTGGAGTGGTGCATCGCGCTGTCGGCGGCGCACCCGCACTCGCGCGGCGCGGCGGCGCGCGACTGGCTGCGCGGGCGGGTGGCGCGCGAGGCGCTCGCGCACGTCTGCCGCCGGCTGGTGGCCGAGGGGGACTGCTCCGGGAGGAACCTGCTGCTCGTGTGCCTCTCGCAGGACGCACAAGGAGGTAACAGCGGATTGTCACGCGAGAGGTGAAAGCGACCTATTTAGGCATGACAAATTTCGAGTACCTAACTAGAACTTTCATCCGGAGTTAGCACTGTGCTTGTCATTTCAAATATGAGGAAAGTAAATAAAAAATGATTAGTTAAAAAAAACTACTTCTCTAATGAAATCAGGCATTAAATCTATATCTGATAAACTCATTTAATATGGCATTCAGCAAACCAGTATTTTTTGTCACTGATGATAGTAAATATTAAGCTCAAATTTAAAAAATACTTTCTAATTCATGACACGCAACAGAAGAGTCAATTAGCAATGGTAACCACTTTCCATCAGTAGACACCCAGCCCGCCTGCTGTTCTCCTAGAAAGAAAACCGATTTTAAGTGCACATTAACCATTCGTGGACAGAGGTTATAATCGGCAGTGAGGCCGTGTCGGCCATAGTGGAGATATTCAGCGGCGCCATCGGCGACTCCGGTCTGGGCGCGCTGGAGCAGTGCGCGGCGCACGCGGCGCTGCTGGCCTCCACGCTGCAGCAGCAGCACCACGGACGCCACTACACGACCCTGGTCGTCAACCTGTTCCAACTTAACATACTGGTGCCCGTGAGTGCACTTACTATATTCTAGAATCTATAACTAATATTATAAATGCAAAAGTTCGTCTGTTACACTTTGACGGATAACTACGCTACTGTTTTGACTGAAATTTTCTATATATAGTCTCAAAGGACATAGGATACGTTATACTAAATATATACTAGCTGTACCGGTAGACGTTGTCTTGCCTTTAAAAAATATAAATGTAGAACTCGATTGCCATCTACCGGGATCAAATGTAAATCTAAATGACTCCTGAATCCACTTGAACTTACAAAATATTATTACATACCGATAAACACCGCACAGCTGTATGTTGTAAAAACGAATTCTTTCATTTACTTTGTGTTTAAACTTTTAAAACATCTATTATTATCGTAATTATTTTATGGTTGTAATTTGTGTCGTACGACTTAATCCTTGTTTTTATTGAATTGCGCCGACGCTTGCCAGATGTGCATATTACTATTTCTCGGAAATTCACTGGTGTTTCCGAGTGCCGAGCGGTTCACCGGCACACGGTCGATTTTTTTTGTACTGTATAGTTAATATAAAACAATACCCGAACGGAGGGGTCGGGTAGTCAAGCGACGACTACGATACGATCAAGACGTGTGTAGTACTTTCGATTAGCATTGAATCGTGCATTGTGAACTGGTTGCATCCAGTTTCATTTTGTACTTGTTTTATACGTGTTTGTACAGTTCTAATAAACTCTATATTAATTCGAGTCCTGTAGCTCGTAACAATATGTATATTTCAGCGCGGTGACAGTCGTCTGTCCCTGGACACGTGGTGCGAGGTGCGCTCCTCGTGGCAGGATGGCCTGGCGGCGCTGGGGGGTGACGAGAAGCAACTCTTCATGCAAGAAGCCATCAGGATCATCCACGAGAATGCATTCCAAGAGTAAGTGCACTTATATATGATGCCGGAATACAACAGCGGCATACTCTAGAACAGTATTAAGGAATTAAAGTATTATATCAAAAATGATCAACTGGTGGTAGATTCGATGTAAGAATCAAGAGTGGGCGTTGGAGACCTGTTTCGTGCCAGAAGTCAGCACTAACCTAGACTTGGTAGTGTGCCACGATGACGCGTGTGCTCTGCGTCATACTACCAATTACATATACAATTTGTAAATAATTTTTTTTTTGGAAGTTCAATGTAATCGTGCCCATTTTAGAGCATTTTCACTTTAGCTTTCGACATTAATAGTCTTTGTAATTGATAATACAGCATGTCAAGTTATTGAAAATACACTATAGCTACAGCTTGCGACATGTTGTAAAATTGCTATTTTCAACATATTTCGAAAATGTTACTCGCTAACTTTTTTGTTCATTAGTCAGAAAATTAAAGAATATTTTTTTAGAATCCAGCACATCGTCACTCAGAGGAAATGCTTATGTAATAAAATATAATAAAGACAAATTGTAGTGTATGTGTGTGTGTGTGTGTGTGTGTAGTTCTCGTATCCAACCATGAAAAAGTTTTAAGTTCCGGCACAATTTTTCAAAATATATTTCTAATTTCTGTGACTAGTGTATTTTTTTTATATTTTAGCAAAGAGAATATAAATGTGAACATGTTGGAGCATATCGTCTCCATGTGTCCGTACCTACTTGACCGAGAGGAGATCACCGACGAGAAATTAATCGATTACGTATCGTTCACGAAACGATTATTCGATTTCGAATCGGAGTCCGCGTTAATCGAAACGTACGCATTGAGAAACGATTGCGTCCTGAGCAACTTGAACTGTCCCTTCGACGAAACGAGGCTCGAACCAGATATCGATGAACTAGAAAGAGTCGACCTTATCGCGTATGCTAATAAAGTCCTGTTTCGTGCGCTGTATCTGAGGACAATGCTGTTGCTTCGCGATGAGGAGGAGAGACATCTGTGCGATACTCTCTTAAGCGATGAATATTTCGAAATGGAGTTTTGCAAACTGGCCTACGATTTTGGAATTGTTTCCTCGTTGGCCGAAGGATATACCTTTGTAAGTATATTATGTTATTATATTTGAGAGAAATGAGTTTAAAAGTGGACTTTTCAAGTAGGTTTTTAAGGCAATTCCTAAACTATGCTAAATAGCGAAAAACAATCAAACGAGTCTCGCGACAAATTTTCACGACTACTAAAGTGGTACATTAATTTTTTTTAAATCAATCACCCTTGTAAGGAATCGAATCAGCTGATTTGTAAATAAAAATACACACAGATCCATTTTTGTGAAGACAAACAAATGTCAAGCGAATTAACTAAATGTTTTATTTACCATACATTACTTTAACATTAATTGCGCCGGCAATTTGACCGCACCTCAATTGAACACAATTAATGTTTATACAACGTGTGTTCCGAATATTAATTTATAGATGTTTATCAAAAACAGAAGAATTTTCATCATTTTCATATTGAATAAAATGAGATGCGATTGAATTATTGTATAAAATCCCTTCTGTTGGTTTTCTGTTTAACATTCCTTCATAGAAATTGATCTTTATAAGCTCCACTGTACTGTGGTATGTATATTTTTGATTGGTGATACCATTCTACTTTCTGTTAAATTTGCTCTCGAGACTCCTTTGAATGTGTAGCAACGAGAGATAGCGGTTAAATTATACTTGAGATTGTAGAGAGTAGTAATCACTGTCGAACTGATTTATTTTAGAAACTGTAACCTTAAGTACAAATATCAACAAGTCGTGCAAATAGTACATCGAATATAAATATGTGAGCGGGACGGATGACGTGCGAGCGAGATAGAGCATCTATTAATATGTGAGTTGCCGCGTTGCGCTAGCCAGTAGTTCGCTGTCCACTGCGATGACTAGTCGTATGCCCACCGTAATTTTTTTTGCTATTTCGTATAATTTAGGATTTTGTCCTGAAGGCCCACTCGAGATCTTCAGACTGTGTAAAGGGGGGCGTTACACTCGTGACTGAAAACTTAAAAAAAAGGGATTAAGGTGTTACGCGTGTAAAGGGGAGGGGTGAAAGTCATGGCTACCAATGTAAAGGCAGGTAAAAAGAGATCAATGGATTGATTCAAATATCTTTTAAATGTCTCCCAGTGGCTGCATTACGCGTTAATAGAAGAGACTAAACAGAAACTGACAATGATCCTTGAAGAAGTAATAAACGAGGCACGAAGCACACGGACAAGAATACTGTCGAAACTAACAGGGCTGGCCGCGAGCGAGGGCTACTACTGGGCGACTGCGAGGACCTGGTGCGAGTCCAAGGTCGAAGGCACCCTCGGGGAGCACCAGCCCCAAGACTTCAGCTTGGAGAACGCGATCACCGGGAACGGATTCATACATACCCTACAGGTAATAGAGTGAGATCCCTCCCAGACTTGTGTCATTTTAGGATCACTAGTTTAAGATCAACTTAGAAAGGAATATATACTCGCCAAGCTGAAATCGAGACCGTTTTACAGGTAGCAGGCATCAAAGGTGGAAAAACCATGCTAACTTACGTCAAAGTAGCAAGGCTAGCTTTTACATATGTCATATATGATATTGTTATAAACAAGGACTTTGACGGCCTCTGTGGTTGAGCGGGCTAAGCCTTAGCCGGCCTACCTCACTGCAACGCAGAGGCTCCGGGTTCGATTCCTGGTAAAGTACATACATACATACATAACTTCACGCCAGGTCCCTTGCGGGGTAGGCACGAACAACAGAGTGCCATACAGGCTTATTCTTACACACCTCACTTGCTTCTTTGACATTCATAGCTCTTGTCATGCATGCTCGTCTATTCTTAAGGCTCCTGACTTCACCTTCTGCTAATACACGATCAATTTGAGTATAGTAAATTTCGGAAACGTATTTTCTTCGTTATTTACTATGGTCTGGGTGTCTGGGATCGGCCCCAGAGTGGTCCGTTGTATATTACCCATAACAAAAGCGTAACTTGCTTAATTTGGGGATATACAATGTGTGTGTTTGTCTACCGATTATTATTAATATTATTATAAATAATATCACAAATTTATTATATAAAATTTGCTATCGATCAGTGAAAAAATCACATAACAATTTTTTTTAAAGGATACACAGTTGCCAGACATTACCTGAGGGCCATAAGTTTAGACACACTTTGAAAAAAAGTGGGAACTTACGTTATTTTAGAGAGGCTGAATTTATATATATTATCAAGTATAATAATTTTTTTTCCAATGAGTCAGACAAATCTGGTGGCAAAACATCTTCCCAGACTCGTTAAGAGTTCCGCTTTGTGAGGAAGCGTGAGAGCATAAAAGCATTATTCAAACGTATAAAGTACAAGTGAGATGCACTCTGAAGTGTGAATATATTTAAAATTTAAATATAAATAACGTTGGACTGATTTGAATAATGCTCTCGCGCTTCCTCATAAGGCGGAACTCTTAACGAGTCTGGGACGATGTTAGGCTGGCATATGATTGTGTCACATCACTACTATAATATAACAAGATAGCGTTGTCTGTCGTGAACGGCGTTTCCAGGCGAACGCGAAGCAGTCCCGGGATGAGGAGGTGGTGTACCGCACCAAGTACCTGGTGATGCTGCGCAGCCTGCTCGCGTCGGACGCGCAGCTGGCGGAGGAGGCGCGGGCGCAGGTGGCGCGGGAGGCGGCCGAGGGCCTCCCCGGCTGCAGCCTCGACGTGGTCGTCGACGCCTACTACAGGCACAACCACATCATGCTCTACGAGAGGTATGCTGCACCTTCATTTCAAAACTGCCTTCAGTAGCCTCCTCTAGGGCAACATATAAAAATTGCCTCGTCATTCTCGTTGCTATGGCATATATTGTTCTTGTACTCGTAGCAAGTGCCTCTCGACATCGAACCCAACACGGTGGTGCACTTCCGACCAGCACCACTCTCGGGTGCATTCAACATCAACATTGAAAACTATAAGAAATAAATAAACATTTTTACTTAAAAAGCACCCACACTGCAATCTCGGTACCGCTACATATATATTACTTAAACTATATTTTAACAGTGTTAATTAAGATTATAATTAATTTTTACGTTTATGTTTTGGTCTACTTTTAAATGTGACAATGAAATAATTTCGCGATTCGCGAGACCGCAACAAAACACTGGACTGTGCTTCGGCCGAGGGCGTGGCCGAATGACGGTATTCGGCGAAACCACTATTCGTCGCATCTCTAGTTGCAATCGAGATCATTGTACCGATGTGGCTGTACCACGTCGTGGCACAGGGACCTGTCGGCCGTGTCCTGGCGCCAGGTGCTCTGCAACGCGGCCATAGTGGAGTTCCTGGTGGAGCTGGTGGAGCGGCGCGGCTGGGAGGCGCCCGCGCACCACTGGGACTTCACCACCATCACGCTCTGCTCGCTGCTCACCTCCGTCGACAAGTCCAAGCACCACTGGGGCTCTACCAAGGTCGGTACATCTTTACAACCATGTTCGCCTCTCTGTGAGCATAAGGGCTTGATACATCAGACGAGGCTTTGTGGGTCAAGTTCCGTTGCCTGCCTTTGTGGCGAATTGTGTACTACTAGTATACTTGTACCTCATGAAATTGACGAGCATAAAGGGCAGCGTGAGAATGTAAACACTACATTAGTGGACTCGCGCTGCCCGATTCCCTCGCCACTTCACTGCTTGCTGCTGTGATGGTGGCCATAATGTGAACTTGGGGATAGGTGTTTTAGCTCTTATTGCTACGTGAACACTTCAGTTTTATATGTATCTTTTATGTGCAATAAACATGGGTTCTGGTATGAATTTCACTTCTCCCCCTAATACCAACTTCTCTATCCCATACGCCGTTCTAAAAGTTGGCCGAGAAGTTTGCCTGGAGAAGATCGCTTTTTAGCGATAAGGCCACCATCTCTTTATTTATACTTTGGTGTGCAGTAAAAGGTTATCTTATTTTTATGATTGCGTGAGTTCAGCAGACAGGCAGAGAACCCACTTGATGGTAAGTGATTATCATCGCCAATGAACATTTGTTTTAACTATGCGCTGGCTCGCGCAACGCAGTATTCTTTCTCCGTTCCCCAGTAGAGGTCCAAAGCGATAGTTGACGGGTATGTGGTGTGCCTGTCGGTCAGGTATCGATGGTGGCCCGCTCGGTGCTGCGGCTGCTGCTGTCGGTGCGCCGGTTCGTGGAGGGCGTGCCGGGGGAGGCCCTCCGGCGGGCGCCCTCCGCGCACGTGGCGCACCTGCCCGCCGAGTGGGCCGACATCTTCGCGCCGGACCTCGACCGCAGCCTCTTCAGCATACTGCTCCACATCCTCGGTGAGTCCACCACGACTCGTTTCAATATTAATATTTGTGTTTCGCTACGAGTTGCAGGACTCGAATTAAAAATGCCGTTGGAATTAATAAAGTTTATTAGAACTATACAAACACGTATAAAACAGATACAAATACAACTGGATACAACCAGTTCAAATGTAAAGCACGATTCAGTACTAACATCTTGTTTCGTTTGTAGCTATCGCTAGAGTGCCTTCCCCTCCATCAGGTCATTTGTTTTATGTTGCACAAGTACAATATGTATGCCTTATCTAAGTCGGCTTAATTCGCCACACCTGGCTAATGACTCGACCACAAACTGCCATAAAAGAGTACAATAACAATGGGCTGTTTTCTAATCACAATTTTTAAACACAAAGTAAACAAAAGAAGACGGTCATAAAAAAGTTTCAATGTTATCAGCTCAAACGCCGACGGGTAATAAATGTGCTTTATTTACAAATATTCAGTTGGCACAAATTGTAACAGCATTTTATATGCGTAATTAAAAGAAGCATTCGTCGCCTCTTTCTATATAAATGATACGTATGAATGAATCGAGTGTCGCTTATGAGCGCAGAGTCGAGCACGGAGGTGGCGACGTGCAGCCGCGTGCACGTGGTGGCGGCGCTGGTGCGCGCGCAGCGGCGGCCGGCGGCGGCGCGCGCCCCGGGCGCACTGCGGCGCGCGGCGGCGGCGTGCGCGCGCGCGCTCGCCCGCCCCCACCACCACGCCTACAAGTACCTCGCCTACTACGCGCTGCGGGCGCTCGCCGGCGCCCTCGTGCTGGACGACGGTGAGAGCTGTTCATCGATATTCCATGTACCACCTACACTCTTGATCTGGCTTATCTCTAAACGAAACGTCGTGCGAACAGCGGAGCGGCTGGGTGTGGGTGTGCGCGGCGAGGAGGGCGCCGGGGGCGCGGAGGCCGTGGGGGGCGGCGAGGGCGCCGGGGGCGAGGAGGGGCGCGCGCGGCCCCCGCTCTCCGTCGACTGCTACGCGGAGCCGTTCGCGCGGCTCGCGGACCTGCTCCTGGCGGCGCTCGGCCACGTCGCGTAAGTGGCCCCTGTCCCGTCCTTGTCACACTCGTGGGAATTAGTTCCACTATGCTTTCGAAACTAGATATGGCGCTTTTTATAGTATGCAAATATCTAATTCATTTTACAATCAATATATATGAATATTTATACAATATTGTAAAGAGGAAAGATTAGATCGTTTATTTGCATTGAAGAGGCTCCGAAACTACTGAACCGATTTGGAAAATTCTGTCACTGTTGCCAAACTACACTATCCTCGGGTGACATAGGCTATATTATAATTACAAAAAAAATAGGGATCCTTACTAAAACTCCAATAATAAAAAAAACACCTAAAATCGTATGCGCTGCGAATACTATTAATGATAGAATAAAATATTGTACTACGACTTTGCAGAACACATAATTATTTACAAAAGTGTCGCGACAGCATATCGATACCTCGGGGCTCAAAGGGCGTAACCGCCATTTCGGCGAAATTTGCTTATTAATGCAGTCCTACTTAACTTTTTCTCCTCTATCGATCGGTATATGTAAAGTCTTCCAATTCGCCAAAAAATGGCGTTTACGACCCCATTTTCTGTTGAAAATAAAACATATATTTTTAGCTTTTGTGTCGTAACAGCAACCAATGTTAATGATTATAAACGCGAGGGTAGTAAGCGACACCGTACATGATACAAATGTTTTTACGCCTAATATTTTACGTCGAAATAGTTTTAGTTTTGGGTCGTATGAGCAACCACTCATATTGATCAATAAATGTGAGGGTAGTAAGCGACATAACTAGTAACATAATGGTGCTTACGCCCGAATATATTCATTTTTAAAGAATCAACTTGCCCGATACGTCCTTAATTATTTCTGTACTTTAAAATAAAATGACACATACGTCGTGAGGTTTTAGCGGGAAGTGAAAGGAGATGTTGTGCTGTTCAGTTTCATTTTCTAAAAATGTGTAAAATTACCCTAAAATGAACAATATTTGTAGGATATTGATAGTTTTTCAGTACTAATTATGTGTTTTTCTGAGAAATGTGAACTGTATAGTCAAATGTGACTTTTGAGTTGTCACAATAACTCTGTTGAATGGCATTAGTTGATAACCTACAGTTTAGCTGAGCTATACATAGGCTTAAGAAAAGAAGAAACTATATACTAATCTAAGATCTGGCTTAAAGGTCTAGATGCCAAGCCATAAACCTAAATAATAGTAATGACTCATACGTCCAACAATTAACTCCAGTTTCTATGCGCCCTTTTAGTATTCAACATACGTATAGTTCGATGCGAATTTTATGACGGCTCCGATATCAGCTGCAAGCAAAGGCGTGCGTGGGTACAGTCAAGTTGAGACTTCAAGTTATTTTAGATAATATATATTAATAATAATAGCTTAAACTTTTTAGTTTTTTAGTTTTTGAAGTCGGTTTTTTTTAAACGAAGTTTTTTTTATTTGTTGCTTTTTAGTGTCTAGCTATGTATGGGTAGGCCTATGAAAGGTGCCGCGCTCCATAAACAATATAGGTCCAAGAAATGGAAACAAATAAATGATCGTAAAATGAAAACAACTGGGCCAAACTATGTTAAATTTTTAGGGGACCAAATGGCAACTATTCCGCATCAAACTAAAAAATAATCATGTAAATCGGATCATAAATCTCGGAGTAATTGGTGTAAATATGGAACGGAATGAAATTTTTTTCGTAAAACATTCATAAAATAAAAACTACTAGCCCAAAGTACATTATATTTTTAGGGGACCAAATGGCAGCTATTCTGCGTCGAAGAAAAAAGAATCACGTAAATCGGATCATAAATCTCGGAGTAATCGGTGTACATACATAAAAAAACATACCGATCAAATTGAGAACCTCCTCCTTTTTGGAAGTTAAAAATAATTAAATAGGTTAAAAATTGAAATTAAATAGGTAAATAAGGAAAGAGTTTCTTATTTTCTCTCTTTACTTGATATTTATTTAATTAACTGAAGAAAACAAAACAACAGTCTACAAACTGATAGAATTAGTAGGCAAATTGTCAGTTACGTCCATCTCTTATCACACATCCATAGAATTTTAGGATGTAAACGCCCCAAACATGCAATTTTCCGGGGCGTATAGGAAAGCTGTTTTTGTTACTTTTAAATATATTTGAAATATAATTTAACAGTGTTTTGTATCATAGAATTTTAAGACTTTTGCTTTTAGAATGGTTTATTTAGGCCAAGAATCAAAAAAGTTATATCCGAAATATATTTTATATTTTGTATATTTTATATTCTGAAAAGTCGAGTTTTGGTGCTTACGCCCTTTGAGCCTCGAGGTATCGAATTATGTCTAACTATTACACTTATGCCACAATAAGTGTTCTTTTATTTTTAAAAATTAATTAAAATGCCGCCGCTAGAAAAGGCTCTTTGTTTGTATCTTGGTATTCATCCGTATCAAAATGAATTACTTCATATTCAAGATTGCTTCAATGCCTTTATATAACTTTTTGAATTGTTCAATTAGGACATTGCATTCGAAAGAAATCACGAATTTAAAAATGTAAGTATTAAAACGATTTTTCGTGATCACGAAAAATCGTAAGACCCCGTATATACAGAAGTTTCACTTCAAAAAGTTTAAAATGTCATAATTTTGTAAAAGTAGCCAAATAACATAAATGTTCTTACAGGGTGGCGCATTAGAACGTGCATATTGCATCATCTTTTTTCGCGGGGTAGAAAGTGCGCGGGCGGGGGGAGCCTGCATCGTTGGGTAGGCGGGCTCATGGAGTTTTAGTCACTATGAGTCACTTCGACGGGAAGCGTCGCGCAATTTGCGTGCGCGCATTTTACGAGAACTCTCGTTCATACATCGTTACTAGGCTTTTACATTGTTCTGAATATGGACTACGGCAAATTAGTGAAGCTCCGAGTGCTAATTTAATTAAAATATGGGTACAGCGTTTTGAAGAGACTGGTTCAACGTTTAAACCACAAGCAAAAGGTCGTCCAAGAACATCTAGGACCGACGACAATATTGAGAGAGTTATGCAATCTGTACGAGGAAATCCACAAATGCCTACTCGCAAGAGATCGTCTGTCTTACACTTAACAAGACGAAGTTTGCAACGAATTTTAAACTTGGATCTTAAACTGCATCCTTACAAGCTGCAGTTAACACAAGAGTTGAAAGAGTCTGACTTCGGAGCAAGGCTCGCATTTGCTAATGAAATGGTTAATCGGTTTTCCAATTTTGACAATATCCTTTTCTCAGATTAGGCCCACTTCCATATCAATGGGTTCGTAAACCGTCAAAATTGTCGTTACTGGAACAGTGAGAATCCCAAACTCAAGCACCAGAAACCACTACATAGTCCTAAAGTGACAGTATGGGCAGCAATCTCTGGTAGAGGAATAACTGGACCGTTTTTCTTTGAAAATGCGCGGGGACAAAACGTCACTGTTAATACCGAACGCTATGTTGCGATGTTGGAAGGTTTTTTGGCTCCAGAGCTTGAAAATTCAAGAATAGTGAATTCTAGGACTTGGTTTCAACAAGACGGAGCTACCTGTCACACATCAAATGACTCCATGGCGGTTGTGAAACAGATGTTCCCTGGCAGACTGATTTCAAAAAGAGGTGATATCCCTTGGCCTCCACGTAGTCCAAATGTGACGCCTCCTGACTTTTTTTTGTGGGGATACCTCAAGAACAAAGTCTACAGCAATAATCCGAAAAACATCGATCAGCTCAAAGAGAATATCCGTGGTGAAATGGCAGCAATTACACCAGCATAACTGAAGAAAGTTTTCAATAACTTCCGTTTGCTATTAGAGGAGTGTCGTCGTAGAGAGGGTCATCATTTAGACGATGTTATTTTTTAAAAATAAACTTCAGTTATTTCTTAATAATACCTCAGTTTTATTTTAACTATACCTTTTGTATTTATTTTTTAATCAATATTTTAAATATGCACGTTCTATTGCGCCACCCTGTATAATGATAATAAAATATTATTCGTGCACAGAAGGGTTGCCGTTAGAGTCATGCCGCGTGACGCGTTGATGTCGTTAATATGAAGAGAGATGATTGTGTTTGATGTGTGACGTGGGCAGGCTGGGCGAGCAGACGTGCGCCGTGGAGGTGGGCTCGGACAGCCACTCGCTGGCGCTGGGCTGGCTGCTGCTGGCGGACGCGGTGGCCGCGCAGTGCGCGCTCGCCAGGGGCGACCTCGTGCACCACTACATCTACCACTACAGGTGACGAGAGACAAGTACACAATGGGAACGCCACTCTCCCAAGTGCAATCTCTGGCATTCTAATATTAGGCCGAGAGCAATTTATTTACTGCGACCTCAAACATCGTACAAGTATCAAGTTGTTCGTTGTCGGTGGCAAGGGAGTCGTGCTACGCGGAGCCGCTGATGCTGATCGCGCTGCGGCTGCTGCCCGCGGAGGTGTTCGCGTTCGCGGCCGAGCGCGGCGACGCCGGCGCTGCGCCGCCGCCGCTCGCGCGCCTCTTCGCCGCCACCAAGGAGTTCGATGTCTACGGTAACATTGTGTCCTTTAGCACGTCCACAATGCTCCGTCTGCCGTTCCACGTGGCGGCCGCGGTCGAAGTGGGCGTTCACCACAGAGCATTCATTCTCTCTATGACATATGTGTATTTCGTCGCTAATATCAACTCTCCAATGCCCACGAGCAAGTGGAACGTGGTCATTGTAAGCCTCTAGTGGAACGTAGCTAACATAAGGAGCTATAAGTCATTCTTCTCTAATTGTATATTATAGACTAGAGTTTAACCCGCGAGTCAATCTCTAGTGCGTGCTTCTTGTTTAAAGAGCAAGCGTTAATACAGGTTACATTGTACAAAATTTTTAGGTTAGTGCTATTTGCACTCTGAAGATTAATTTCATTTTATATCGTAAACCATCCATTTTCCGTATTAAAACTACACCTAAACAAAATTACAGCAAAACCGATCCGATTCCTAGTAGTTTTCCGCTAAAGCTTAACGGAAACACATATCGAGTTACTATCGCATTTTATATAGACGACGTATTATTATATTATATCTATAAACTTGAGAAATGATTGCTCTCATCCAAACTTTCATTCTTTATTTCAAACCGTCCTAGTTGTACTTATCTGTCCCCGTCTATTTAAACTACATAATAGACAAACATGATAATAGTGACTAAAAAAACAAAAAAGACTAAAAGGATAAAAAGGGCAAAGAGGACAAAGAGGGCAAAAATGACAAATAGGATAGAAAGCGCAAAGATGACCAAAATGATGAAAATGGAAAATCTTCTTTCCCACTTTTTGGGTAACCTTCACATTAATCTATCCCATTATCCGGGATCAAGGGTATCCCTTGTTCACCCTCAGTATTAAAATATATATACCCTCAGTATACCGAATTTCAACTAAATCGGTTCGATCGTTTTTCCGTAAAAGCATAACAAACAGAAAGACAAATATATTTTCATCTTGGAAACTATCCCGTTTTTGGGATAAAAAGAATCCTATGTTCTCATTCTCTGCATCGAAAATATATATATGTACTGAGTTTCAGCCAAATCTATCCAGTAGTTTTTTCATGAAAACGGAACAGACTGACAGAGTTACTTTCGCATTTATTATATTAAAGGAATAGGGATATATTAATTAATAGGTATAGAGATGATTTTTTATTTGATCTATAAACTTGAGAAACGATTAATCTCGCACTCAAACTCTCATCTATTTAGTTTTGTTTTTGCGATAAAAAGTATGACCAAAATGGTCAAAATGACCGAAATGGCCAAAATGACCAAAAAGGCCAAAATGACTAACATGGCCGAAATGACCAAAAAGGCTAAAATGGTCAAAATGACCAAAAGGCCAAAACGACCTACATGGCCAAAACGACCTACATGGCCAAAATGACCAAAAAGGCCACTGACCGACGTGGCCAAAATAACGGAATAGGCAAAACTATCAAAAAAGGCCAAAATAATCAAAATTGTCAAAATGACCAAAAAGGCCACAGTGACTGACATGGCCAAAATGACGGAATAAGCAAAACTACCAAAAAGGCCAAAATAATCAAAATGGTCAAAAAGGCCAAAATGACTGACATGGCCGAAATGACCAAAAAGGCTAAAATGGCCAAAATAATCAAAATGGTCGAAATGACCAAAAAGGACAAAATGACTGACATGGCCGAAATGACCAAAAAAGCCACAGTGACCGACATGGCCAAAACGACGGAATAGGCTGTATAAGTTTCATTGTACTAAACTAGATGGCGCTGTACGCAATTGAATCGCGCAAACATTGTATTTGTATTACTTGTTGATTACTGGACCCTGGATTCGTAGGGTGTGCTCTCGGTTCGGTATAGAATAAATATTTTGTACTGAAACACACATTTAATTTGTACATCTTGTACAAATTTTGGTCCTGTACGAGTCGGATCGGCTATACAGTAGACTACGGTTTTTGTCTACGCTTCGCACCTATGGGCAGTGGTTCGCTGTTCGGGGCGAGTCGGGGGAGGGGTTTCACGTCAAGAGTGGAACAGCTCCTCATCTGGTGCTGAAGAGGAAGGTATATGCAGACGGCGCAGGGAGCCAGCTGGGTGTCCGTGACGGCGGTACAGCGGGGGGAGCCCGCAGGCGACACCTGAGGTAACAGCGGGGGACAGCCCGCAAGCAACATCCGGAAGTGACGTCACAAAACGGTCAAGTGTGAGTGATTTTTTAACTGTGAGTACATTTAAATAATTGTGATTAATTTTGTGCTAATTTGGACTTTAATGATTAGATTATATTAACTTAGAATATTTCTTACTTGTAAATTAGGGACTTAGAATATTTCTTGCATGTAATCAGGGACTTAGAATAATTAGGTAAATTTGGTTCACACGGGGAACCTATGCCCGATTTTTTTCAAGTCAATATTTTTCAAACACTTGTAAAATTTTAAACATTTTTTGGGACTTAGAAAAATTTCGTCGAAATTTGCATTGGTCAAACAGTTGTAAAATTTTATGCAGTTGTTTTGTATTCAATGTTCTTTCTTTATAAGTAACTGTATTGGTTTAAACACTTGTAAAATTCTGGTGTCTTTTTGGGACTTAGTAAATTTTATCGAATTATTGTATTGATAAAACGGTTGATGAATTTAAGTCTTTTGCTTTGTTTATAGTTACATTGCTTGTTAAGTTATATAATTTAAAATATTCAAAATGCAGAAATATGTTAATTTACAAAGGGATGTTCAGGAGAAAATTAATAAGGCGTATGTAAATTTTAAAAAGTCTTCTAAAGAGCGGTTAGGATCTGAAGGGTATATACAAACTAGACTTGATATTTTAGAAGATTTGTGGGCTCGATTTATTAAAGTGCATCAAGAAATAGTTAATAGTGTAGAAAGTTGGTCTGATTTTCAATCAAGTGCATATGTAAAAAATGAAATCTATGAGAACACTGAAGATTTGTACATTAATTATAAAACGGATATGTTACGATGCAAGCCTAAACCAGCACAACAATCAAATGGCCAGGGCACTGGGAATGGTGATAGCGTTGGGGCAAATTTGAAATTGCCCAAAATAACTATACCCACTTTTTCGGGCAAGTACGAAGAATGGATCACATTTCGGGACATGTTCGTTTCGTTGGTCCATTCTAATGGAACGCTAGATGATGTGCAGCGGTTGCACTATCTCAAAGGACACCTAACCGGTGAGGCCGAGCAGTTGATAAGGCAGTTACCCATCACTGCTGCAAATTATGTGGAATGCTGGAACCAGTTGAAGGCAAGATATGATAACAAAATTTACCTCGCTAATTCGGTTTTGAAACGCCTGATTAATCAAAAATCAGCTTGTAAAGAATCTTCAGTGTTCCTCAAGGAACTAGCTGATACCACCTCAGACTGTTTACATGCCCTTAAGAACATAGGAATAGATGTAGGTACATGGGACATAATTATAATTTATATAGTGTCAAACAAATTAGATACGGAAACACGGAAGCAGTGGGAGTTGAAGGTTGCAGACGGAAATGTCAATGAATTACCTACATTTAATCAGTTTAGAGATTTTTTGGAAAGCAGATTCCGAGCTCTGGAATTCATTGAACCTCGACCTTCAATTGTCACATTTAATAAACCACTCAGGCATAGAGTTTTACACGTTGTTAAAGTAGTTTGTGAGTTTTGTGGCAATGAACATAAATTATACACATGTAAGGAATTTATGAAGAAAAACATAGATAATAGGCGTAAGTTCATAATTGAGAGACGATTATGTTTCAATTGTTTGGGCAGCAACCACTCGGCTAAGTTCTGTCCAAGTAAGACATCTTGCAGGGTGTGTAACGGGAAACATCATTCTGTGATCCACCCAAGCGGTTCGGGGGTTGGTAGGTCACATCATTCATACATTGGTGCCTCGACATCTGGGGCGGGTACGGTCGGCACATCCGCTGGAACAACAGCGGCTTCCTCAGAGTTGGTCGAAGAGGCGCCATTGGTCTCGTGTTTTGGCCAGGTATCTATGAAGAAACAGGTATTTTTGGCAACAGCTGTCGTCTGGGCAAAATCACATAGAGGTCAAAGGCATTATATTAGGGCTTTATTAGATCAGGGTTCACAAGCCTCTTTTGTGACAGAAGCGACAGTACAATACTTGGGTATTAAGAAACGTCCAGTTAAGGGAATAATTTCAGGATTGGAAGGTAATAGCACTACGGTATCGAAGAATATGGTGGAATTGAACATTCAGTCGAGGATAGATAGCAATATTGTTATCACGGTACAAGCTTACGTATTGAAGTCAATCACCACATCACTTCCAAACTGTACTGTGGACAAACTGGACTGGTTAGACGAGGACATGTGTTTAGCAGATCCTCAATATCATACACCTAGCAAAATTGATATTTTGCTAGGAGCAGATATATACGGAACAATCATACAGGAAGGAATACGGAAGGGTCCACAGGGATATCCATTGGCTCAAGCGACATCACTAGGATGGATATTATCTGGCACATGCAAAGAATCCGCTCCTGCGTCAAGAGTCGTGGCAATGCATGTCTGCGTTGAAGATAATGAAATGCTAAAGAAATTTTGGGAAATTGAAGCTGAGCCAAAATCTCAAAAAAGAATAATGACAGAAGAAGAAGCACGATGCGAACAATTCTTCGCAGACACAACAAGAAGGGATTCAGAGGGAAGATATGTAGTCAGACTTCCATTCAAAACGGAGAGACCTGAATGTGTTGATGGTGACTCAAGAGCAATCGCTGAAAGAAGACTAAATGGATTACAAGTGCGGTTTAAGAAAAATAAAGAATTAAAAGATAAATACAAACGGGTCATAAATGAACACTTAGACTTGGGGTTCATGGAGAAGATTCCTGAAACAGAAAGGGAAAATTCTATTGCTGTCTACTTACCTCATCATGCCGTTATTAGGAATGATAAAGACACTACGAAAGTCAGGGTCGTTTATGATGCGTCCTGCAAATATAAAAATGGAGTATCCTTAAACGATACGTTAATGGTTGGACCTACCTTACAACCAGAGCTCAGACACTTGTTGATGCGTTGGCGACAACAGCCCATATGCTTATCAGCTGATATAGTTAAAATGTATTGTCAAGTAAAGGTAGCGGAAGAGGATACTAACTATCAGAGACTTTTGTGGCAAGATGACGGAAACTCTAAAGTGGAAGATTATAGGTTGCTAAGGGTAACGTTCGGAACAGCAGCAGCACCGTACTTGGCAGTTAAGAGTTTGCAGCAGACAGCACATGATGAAGGTGCAAATTTCCCTGCAGCATCTGTAAGAGTAATAAATGATTATTATATGGATGACCTGTTAACTGGATGTAACACCGTAAGGGAAGGAGTTGAGATATATCAACAGATGAATGAGTTACTAAAAAAGGGAGGATTTGAATTACAAAAATGGATGAGTAATAGCAAGGAGTTGTTGCAAGCAATCAAAGAAACATCATTGAGCAAGGATGAGATTTGTGAAGAACTAAACCTAAAAACGGACGAAGTAGTGAAGCTTTTGGGACTTACTTGGAATCGAAGAACAGATGAATTCCGTTACTCAGTGACTGTGCCTGAGGAAACTGGACCTGTAACAAAAAGGAAAATTATATCACAGATCGCACGGTTGTATGATCCGTTAGGATGGGCAACACCTTGTGTAATAGTAGCTAAAATATTGATACAGAAGCTGTGGATATCTGGAATGGGATGGGATGATGAAGTTACAGGAAAACTATTAAGGGAATGGAACACTTACCGGGAAGGACTGGGAGTTTTGACACAAATCAACATACCTCGATGGGTCGGAACACGCCTCGATGATTCTGTAGTAGAATTGCATGGATTCTGCGATGCGTCTAAGGTGGCATATGCAGCAGCCATTTATTTGCGGAGAATTGATGCAGCTGGAAATATTCAGGTGGCTTTGGTTACGGCTAAAACTAAAGTTGCACCAATTAAACAAGTGTCCATCCCCAGATTGGAACTTTGTGGAGCCGTCCTGGTGACTAGACTGCTTATGGAGGTTTCAGAAACTCTGAAAATACAAAAGACTAACCTTCGAGCATGGACAGATTCGACTGTTGTTCTAGCCTGGATCAATAGTCACCCTGGTCGTTGGCAAACTTTTGTTGCTAATCGGGTCTCGGAAATATTAACTACGCTGGATTCAAACCAATGGTCACATGTAAGGACAAACCATAATCCAGCAGACTGTGCCTCGAGAGGTGTTACCTCTTTAGAGCTGCTCAATAATCAAATGTGGTTCAATGGTCCAGAGTTCTTACGCAATAAGAATATCAAATACAGCAAGCCTACAAATGTTGAAACTCATTTGGAAGAAATTAAGGTGCATTTAGTGGTACCTGAGGTGCCAATCTGGAATCGGTATTCATCACTTACAAGGTTGATTCGAATTGTAGCATATTGTCGGCGTTTTCTGGATCTAAAAAGGCCAGCAAGTGAACGAAATCGCGAAGAACATCTGACGGCGTTAGAACTTGCACAGGCGCTGGAGACATGTATAAAACAATGTCAAGTCGAACATTTTCACGAAGAGCTGGAGCTTATACGGAAGGATGGCAAGTTTAGCAAAATTAAAGGCCGTCTCAAATCTCTGAACCCTTATGTTGATGAGAAAGGTTTGTTACGGATTGGAGGACGACTTGACAATATGCCTCTTAGCTTGAATGCTAGGCATCCAATCTTACTACCAAAAAGGTCTACTCTTACTGCGCTAGTTATCGCTGATGCCCATGTTAAGACTTTACATGGCGGTATTCAACTCATGTTGACATATCTGGGTACTAAGTTCTTTATTCTAGGGGCAAAGTCGATCGTTAAAGCATTTGTTCGAAAGTGTGTCACATGTATAAGGTATAACGCAACAACATCCAATCAGTTGATGGGACAATTGCCAGCTGTAAGAGTCACACCAGCCAGACCTTTTAAAAGCAGTGGAGTAGATTACGCAGGTCCCATAAACATAAGGACAACAAAAGGAAGAGGTCATCATGCATATAAAGGCTATATCTGCTTATTCGTCTGCATGGTGAGTAAGGCAGTACACATAGAACTGGTAAGTGATTTAACATCACAGGGGTTTCTAACTGCGTTTAAACGGTTTGTTGCTCGCCGAGGTCCTTGCACAGACCTTTGGAGCGATCACGGGACTAATTTTGTGGGAGCAGCTCGCGAACTAAAGACTTTGCTGACTTCAGAAAATTCCACTCTTCAAGAGGAACTTTCGAAGGCATTAGCTACTAATGGGACATCTTGGCATTTTATTCCACCACATTCGCCAAACTTTGGTGGACTATGGGAAGCTGGAATCAAATCGGTAAAGTTTCACCTGAAAAGAGTAATCGGTGACGCAACGCTAACTTATGAAGAATTGTCCACAGTTCTAACCCAAATAGAGGCCTGTTTGAACTCGAGACCTTTGGCTCGTCTCGATACGGAATCGGATGCGATTGAAGCTCTAACACCGGGGCATTTTCTAGTAGGTGAGCCTCTTATCACAGCCCCAGATGATAATTTTGAGGAATCAAATTTATCTTGCCTTCGGCGGTGGCAGCTTACGCAAAGAATGATGCAGAACTTTTGGAAGCGTTGGTCTCAAGAATATCTTACAAAATTTCTGCATCGGTATAAATGGGCATACCAACATCCAGAACCTGGCATTGGAGATGTAGTTTTAATTAAAGAGGAGAACGTGCCACCGTGCAGATGGCTTCTTGGACGAGTGGTTGCGAAACATGTAGGATCAGATAACGTCACTCGGGTTGTTACTTTACGGACAAAAAATAAAGGTGAATTCAAACGGCCGACATCCAAATTATGTATTTTACCTGTTTCCGCTTAAGTAAAGAAATGTTTAACTTTTAAGGTATATTTGTAAGATATTACTCTCGTTTCAATTTTAAGATTTGTTATTTGCAGTGTTGTGTTGTAAACTCCCACCAACCAAGGACAAACATTTTGGTCAACTACTTGTACACATCATTCTCGGTAGCCTCATAGTGGGCGGTGACGGTTTGTAAGGCCAAATTACATTTGTCCTTAGTGGGCGGTGTGTATAAGTTTCATTGTACTAAACTAGATGGCGCTGTACGCAATTGAATCGCGCAAACATTGTATTTGTATTACTTGTTGATTACTGGACCCTGGATTCGTAGGGTGTGCTCTCGGTTCGGTATAGAATAAATATTTTGTACTGAAACACACATTTAATTTGTACATCTTGTACAAGGCAAAAACGACCAAAAAGGCCAAAGTGACCGACATGGTCAAAATGACCAAAGAGGCCAAAATAACCAAAAAGGTAACAATGACCGAAATGACCAAAAAAGCCAAAATAGTCAAAATGACCAAAACGGCCAAAATGACTGACATATCCAAAATGAGTAAAAAGGCTAAAATAGCCAAAATTACCAAAAAGGCCTAAATGAAAATTATCCCTTGTCCACCCTCAGTATTTAATTTACATACGTACCGAATTTCAGCCAAATCGGCCCTTTAGTTCTTCCGTAAAAGCATAACAAACATAAAGACAAATATATATTTTTATCCCGGAAACTATCCCATTTTTCGGGATAAAAAATATCCTATGTTCTTTTTCGGTATTGAATATATATACTGAGTTTCAGCCAATTCGGTCCAGTAGTTTTTACCTTACATGATAACGGAACAGACAGACAGAGTAACTTTCGCATTTATAATATTAATAGGGATTATAATTAATAAAAAAAATATTTTTTTAAATTTATTTTAAGAGTATAGCTGTTTTTGCAAAAACGGGATCCTATAGTGTTTCAAACTAATGATTTTATTTCAATGAAATATGATAAAAAGTGTTGGGTGAATCCCAACACCGTAATAAATGAAAGATAACTTGATATAAACGAGTTTAATTGAGTTCAAAATGACATGAGTGTCATCGGCGCGTGATGGTCGTGAACTGACTCGACGCGTCCGCGGAAGTCGCAGCTAACCTGTGCGGTTACACCGTACAAAAAGTTATTGTACGGTTTGTTACATCCGGGGATATTAAATAACTAGATAGGTTAACTTGGAACTATGATTTATTGATATTAACTTAATACTAGATATGATATGATTTTTGATATAATGAGAAACACGTACGCGAGCCGCGGTTATTTTACGTGAACTCTTTAATTTGATTGTCGAATATAACGCGTGCTCGCGTAAATGCTGATTGTGCAGTCTGTACGGTTGCACCGTACAGTTATAGTCAGATAGACTATAACTTTTTATATTTGTATAAATGTTATAAATTTGTGTAGTGAAATCTTGAAAAATAAAATAATCAGAGGTGACATCTATATAGTTATTACATAAGAGATGAAACCAACTTATTTAGACACGAGATGTTTGATGAGTGCACGTGTGGGCGCGCGCAGAGCCGGCGCTTGGCGCGGACGTGGGCGCGCTGGCGTGCCGCTGCGTGTGCACGGCGCTGGGCGGCGCGGCGTGCGCCGGCGTGCGCGGCTGGTGGGGCGCCGCGGCGCCGCGGCCCGCGCGCCTGCTGCGCCGCCTCGTGCGCGCCTACGTGGCGCCGCACCTGCTCGCCGAGCAGTTCGCCGAGGCGCAGCGCAAGGGCCACCGGCTCGGCGGCAACGCCGAGGTGCGCGTGCACCCCTCCACCAACGAGGTGGTGTGCGTGTTCACGGTGGACGAGCGCCCGCTCGAGCTGCGGCTGACGCTGTCGCGCGACCACCCGCTGGTGGCGCCCGCGGTGGCGGCGCTCGACGCGGCCGCGCCCGGCGCCAACACGCACTGGCTGGCGCTCTACCTCGCCTACCAGAACGGCACCGTGCTCAACGCGCTGCGGCTGTGGACGCGCGCGGTGGCCGCCAAGGTCGGCGGCTGCGCGCCCTGCTACATCTGCTACTGCCGGCTGCACCCCGCCACCGGCCACCTGCCGCGCGCCGCCTGCCGCCAGTGCAAGAACAAGTTCCACCTGCCCTGCGTGGTGAGTGCGCCCACTCACTCGCTCGCTCACTCACCCACTCACTCACTATACATTCATTCACTCAATCACCAATCACTTCAACACTCACTCAATAAAATAATGGCACTCAGTCACTAAGAAGAATTCCTTTTTTTCAATGTGCATATTGTATAGGTTTTATGTGAATAGTTACATATCTATACAGTTTTATTTTGGTGTTAACAGAAACCATAGGATACTGTTTTTGACAACAACAACAACAAAACCTGTATCGTTGTATTTTGTTTTCTTTTTAAATCAAATACGTCTCGTCAAGATTCCACATGAAGTCCCTCGCTCGGCGTCAATCAAAGATCTATAATTTGGCTGAGGCTTTTATTTGAAAATTACTCTTACTATATACTGAAAACTTCTTAGTTACACAAGTCGTGGAAAACCGTTTTTAAAGAGAAAGAAAAATAATTAAACTTTTTTTTATTTTCAGCAAAAATGGTTTACAACGAGCAAAACAAGGAACTGTCCCCTTTGCCGCGGCGATTTCTACGAACACGGCGCCCGATCTTAAAGTACATTTTTGACAGAATTTACTTAGGACAAACCTCTAATACACAAAATCATCATACAAATATTACATTTCGATTTCTATATCTTACAACCATTCATTTGTCTCACTATCGGTAGTAATTTGACTTTACCTGCATGGAGTTTGTCAGACTTTAACCACTCATAAAGCAAATGAACGGTTAGTAAAATATTGGAACCAGCCACAAGAGGAAAACAGTCGACGACATGGCGTGTGACGAGTTTACCACATTTATTCAAAATAGTGAAAAATTTTAAACCCATAACAATTGCAAAGCCTAAATAAGCATTCGAAAATTTCAAAAGTTACAAGCAACGCGTTCCAATAGTAGCTCACAACGCTCAAAATACTCCGTTCCACTTGGCGACCGCGGTCGTTGTGGTCGTGGCGAAAACATTACCAATGACGTCATCATTCTCGATCACACAGAGCTGACAACGATACATGTCAAGAGGTGGGTCCAATAATCGTTCCACTTGGGTTTAAGATTGTAACGCTGACAATCAAGTGGAACGGGAAAAATCGTGGTCGTAGTAAGTCTCTAATGGAACGTAGTCCAAGAGATATGCATCCAAAGTAAAAGTTGACAATTGTTTATAACTCAAACAGCTTCATATTTGCATCTCCCTTCCCCAAATTCTCTTTGGATCACTTCAAAAATGTCCATCCTTGGCTGTGAAGCCAGAAATATTTTTGACTCTTGAAGTCAAATCTGACTAATGTGTCAAATAATGTATGAAATCTGTAAATTTTCAATTGTACATAATTATAATTTTGTTTAATAAATATTAATAAAGCATATACACATTTTTAGTACTGCTCATTTGAATCTATTTATATAACTTTTATTTTGCTCCTTGTTGAGTTGTAGTTACATTTATTCGGTAATAATAATATGTTGAATTTGATAAATATTTTTCATTTAAACAATTAACTCGTGAATATGAAATAGTAGGAATGTAGTCCACATTACATTAAATTCGGTCATGATTTACTTACTTAAAGAAAGAACAAGTTTTAGCATAACAACTTAATCTTACTTTTGAAATACCGTGATAGATAAATTTTTTTCACTCAGGCAGACTAGAATTAAATAAAAATGCATCGTGTTCTCCATCGTTTATATCCAGTTGTTTTTAAACACGACATGTGTAGAATGTTATAATAGTATGGATAAACTTACGTGAACAAGACCTATGCTTGAAAAACCAAGTTATTATAAATCTTTGATTGGATATTTATGTAGTTTCATGGCCTATATAATGCAGAATCATCAAAATTACTAAAATGCTAATTAAACATAATTATGCAGTTTAAATCAGCTTTATTGACCTCAATTAATAGAACAGAAAATCTGGTATTCATTCGAGCGCATTTCTTTTCATTTCGCGTTTTCTTAAATCTTATATCTTAAGACTGTTCCTGTTTCATGTATGTACCTTGTTGGGAGCAATAATGAACATTAATGAGTGATGAGTCATGAGGCCAGAAATATATTTAACTTGATTTTGGCTCTTTCGAAATCAAACAAATGCACTAAATCAAGCACAAGTTTTAAGAAAACGTCAATGATGCCATTCAGATTTTTTGATAGTGAATAAGTCAGTTCTTGTTTATTTAATGTGTCTGAAGCTGTCTGTTGATCCAGTCGATGTCCTCGTAGAAGCGAGGGTCGCTCACCCTCAAGGCTGCTCTCTTGTACAAGAAATAATACCACGGTGACACTGGAAATTAATACAATATTACATGTTTTCACACACCTGCACGTCATTGCAAAAACAAATAACAAATTAACAATATTGAGAACTATTTGTGTGTTACCTTTAGATAAATGGTCAACATTTTTGAGCCATAAACTACAATTAGTGTAAGCTTACACTCAACAGTGTAGCAAACGTTGTATTGCCATATAAACGATAACTGCTGCCCGCGCCTTTGCCCGCGTGGTGCGATTTTTTTAACTATCCCACGAGAACACTTTAATTTTTCGGAATCAAAAGTATCCTATATGTTGACCACGGATATAAGCTACTACCATACAAAATTTCATGTAAACCGGTCCAGTTGTTTCGGAGATTAGCCGTTACAAACAGACAGACAAACAGAGAAACAAGAAATTTAAAAAAAATCTAAATTAGTTCTATTTCACTTCTTACATCCCCCTGACTCGGTTTTTAGCATTTTTTTTCATTGTACAGAAATTTGACCTCTACAATTTTATTATATGTATAGATATACTGATTTGTTATATATTCTTTATTGAAATTTATAAATGTGTTTTTTTATATTTTTTGTAATTTAACTTATTGTCAGCAATGAACTCTAAAAGTATTCAACCGATTTTGGGGTTTTTAAAATTTTGCTAGATTTGTTCCAACTTAGACATAGGATAGGTTTCATTTTAGTTTTTTATTGCATTTTTTTTAAACTGAAAGGGATTGGGTACCAGGACAACATCTACCGGGACCGCTATTTGTTAGTTTTATTTTTTTAAACTGTCAGTACTACAATTAACTCTGTTCTGTTCTGTTGTTAACTATACTAGTAATGCAAACAAAACTCGACTTAGCCATCATTACTAGTATGATTATGCTAGATTGTCTTAAAGTGTAGTTGACTAAAGTAAACTTGAGTCAACAATACTCACAACATCTCTGCAATGTGAAAAGAAATATCAACATTGGAGTTGAGACTGACTCAGGATCAGCCCACTTCTCCAGCAGCCAGACAGCGTGCAGCGTCACACTTGCGGCCACATATGCAACACAAACGGAGCCTGCAGCCCGGAACTTCCGTATGAGGACCTCAACTAAACCTGCCTAAAAAATAAGCAACACCAATGTTTGACCAGCAAGAAATTTTAAATTACACAATAAAATAGGGGAGCGGACTTTCAAATAAATTTGGATACTTTTATAAAACTAGAGCATACCTACTTATGTCATCATAAGTACAAGAACTGGCTTAAAAGACTAGTTGCCAAGCCATAAATATTATTAAAAAAACTAAGTACAAGAAAAGTGAGTCCAATAAAAACACATTTATTATTGTTTGAAAAGTAACTACAATTATTTATTTTATCTATCTTATCTTTATAAATTGTTATTTAAACACCTGTTTATTTAAATATATATTTTTTTTTATAGCAGGAGTTCAGCAGACGGCCCACTTGCTGGAAAGCGGTTACCATCGCCTATGGACATTTGCAACACCAAAGGTGCTACAAATGTGCTGCTGCCCGCTTAAGGGAGACTGGAACCTGGTCACCAATGCCAGAACACAACACACGGTTGTTATGGCAACATACTTTAGACCAGGGGTGGTAGCCATCCAGTCGGGCAAATGCCCTACAACCTGGTTGCGGGTTTTGTCGCTTCTTGAAATTGTATTCTTTTTCCGTTCCTGCATGGATAAAAATTTTAAAATTTATTTTAATATGTTGACTCCCTTATTTATTAAAAACAAAATCTGTCTCCATTATCACAATTAGCTAACTTTGAAAGTGAATTAGGTATACCTTGGATGTTTATGTATTTCAAAGCATAAATATTTATTTTTTCTTTTCTCATGTTAATCAAGTTTAATTAAAGTTAGCGTAAGTATAGAGGACCTAAAACCTAGGATTTTTTTCAGCAATAAAACATCCATATTTGCTATTTATTAGTCTATAGTGAAGCTACATAGACAGCTGTAATTCAATATTAACTAATTAATATTAAATAGAATGTATATTATTGCATTTATTTATGTACGAAATATTATCATAATTATTTATCTTGTATAATATTATATTAAGCAACAAATACGTTCTATTTTTCTTTATTATCAAAAGCCCATAATATAATAATAATAAACCAAATTCATAACAATCGCTAATTTATAAGACCATAATGAAAAACAAATTAGAAGCATTTTATCACTTTCAAATAAATATACATAATCTTTTAATAAATAGGACACTATGCATTTTTTTTTTAATATGAGTACTTTCGTTTTTCATTCATGTAATTTGTGATGAATACTTATGAAAACAGTAACATACATAGAAGTTTAAATGAAAAATTCACCTGGAATAAATATGTAGAGAAAAATGTCATCAACATAGTCGTTATTGAAAGTACAAGAAACAAGTCTTGAAATCTGTAAAAAATTTATAATGATTTTTATTTGGTTTTTCAGAAACATTCAAATTAAATAACTAATACTTACATGAATAATAGGAGTAAGCTATCCCGACTTCTTGGGAATAAACTTACACAATTAAATATCAAATCGCAAAATATAAACACGACTTGAAAAAATAGGCAAAATGAGTATCTCGGTGTTGATAGTTTCATTATGAAAGGGCACACGGGACTTTTCTTTTTAATTTTTATAGAAATTTATAGCTGCCGCAAAAATTAAATCGACCGCAACTAAATTGTGACGTCAAACCTTTTATGACGTAAAAGAAAAAACGTTCCATTCCACTCTAAATAATTACACAATCGATTACTCGTGCATTCTTATACAATACGTTTCACTCAACCACCGCGGTTACGGGTTATTCCCGTTCCACTTGCTGGCAAGGGAAGGGCTGTCAAGGGCTACATTCATAAAGCAAATGGAATGTATTATGGCCTGGGATAGCTTCCACACACACCACTATGGGTAGACGCTAAACGTTATGGAGTAATACCTCTCTGTGCTGAAAAAGTGACCGTCAAAACGCGGATAATAAGGGTGGCGCTGCGGTTGCATAAGATAAACTTTAAAAGAAACGCCTAAAGTAATCAGTGTGTAGGTAGGTAATAGATTTGAACCTTTTTGATTAGCATAATATCGTTGAAAGTTGAAAACTATTTAAGCTTCCCCTTCCCTATATAATATAGCTTTCCTCAAGTTTAATCTATGGTACTACTTGTCTCTATCCTTCATAAAATTTAACATTGACGTAGACGTATGACATCAACTTTGTGACATTTGAGGTCAGGGTTTTCAGATTGAAGAGTTTACCATTTTAGGTAATAAAAATCAGGTACTTTAACACCGTGAAATTTTACCTCACGGGAACGAAAAATTCCAATTAAAACTCTTTTATCTTATTCGAAATAGAAACAGATAAAAATTTAAAAAAATACAAATATTGTCCCGTGCAGTATTTGTATTCTTTTTGTACTCCACAACATGTTTTTGCTTTTTATAATTAGGCTATGTAGTATTCTTAACAAATAAAAAAATGTTAACTCCAGTAAATTCAAAACTAACCATGAAAGAATCCATAATTTCATGGTTAGTTTTGAAACTGCTTATTTATAACACAGTCTTGTAAAAATAGGTTAAAAAAATGTGTGCGTGTACTAGTGTAAACACGTAAGAAGTGAAACTTCATTCACGAAATTATTTTATTTTACTACCTTATTGCTACTATAATTATTATTACAGCATTTCATTAATTTTAATAACTCTTCATTCGAATCGACCCTGGTAGGGGCAAGAAAAAGGTGGCGCGTAACGGCAAAAATGTGACGTGGAACCGAAAAATGAGACGGTAATTTTTTTCCAACGCCGATAAAGAAGTTTCACTGCAAAAAGAAAATAGTTAAAATAGAGTAAAAATAAATTTAATTTTATATATGAGCCCAGTCACTTTGTAATGTTGTTTTTATCAAGAGTTTTCATGTCAATGTCACATTAAATTATTATTTTATCTATTAATACTATTAAATTGAAGTAATTCTGAAATTATTTTATCTTTTTAACACTGCGGACCATAGCGCCCGGTCTGTTGTTGATAGGTATCGTTTTGTGACTTTTGGGGACTATTTTACTTAACGTTAGTGGCGTTTTCGTAAACTCAATCTGGTTACCCTAATTATACTGCTAAACCTGCTAAATAATATTGTAAAACTGGATTTTGAAAACATTGGCTTTTTTAGTATTATCTATAAAATTGTAAATGTATCAAATCATAATTACATTCGGTCTCTGCTAGATAAGCTAGGTACCTACTCTGCTACTCTACTACAATAGTGTTGAAGTGATTATCTAAATAACATGGGAGGCGATCGAGACCGTCATCGGAGCCCGGGCAGGCATCGCAGCAGAAGCAGAGAACGTCACCGGAGTAGAGATAGAGACAGGGGAGATAAAAGCAGAGATGTCAAGAAACACAGAGATGAGAGTAGGGAAAAAGAAATACACTCGAGCAGAGAGAGGAATCGAGACAGAGACAAACGCAGTTCTTACAGAGAGCACAACGGAGCAGGAGGTAACAAGCCATGTTTTATAGTTGAATGAGAGTTTGCAAAACCCTAGTTTTTTTTTATAATATGATATATATAATATAGTGTAGACAACTGCACAGCAAAACATACAGAAAAGTCACAGTGAACCTGATTTGAAATACCTAATACATAATGAATGATGTGTGGGCCACCTTACAACATATTATTATTTGATTGATATTTGAATTACAGTGGTCATCAACATCATGATTGTAGTACCATCTGTTTAACTAACCTGTCTATTTTATGAAACATACTTAATGGAATAAAATATATCCGAAGTGCTAACTCGGGTTACAAGTCAGCACTATGTTGAGTTTCGTTCATATATGTTCAGTAGTTTCCAAAAAGACCCACAAAAACACATGTCATTTCAAGGGATAAAAAGTATTATAGTAACAATCCGGGATATAGGCTAGCACCATTTTGAATTTCATTTAAATCTGTTCAATAGTTTTCATGCGATGCTGTAACAGGCAGACTAAAGTTGTAAAAATTGCATTTTCAGAATCTCCTGGTCTGAGTTATCCCCCCTGATTTGCATTGTAGTAACTCAAACCATTATAGTATAGATTACTTACCTTGACTATGAATTTCATTATCATGATAATGAAAGTAACAACATAAAACATTACTTTCTGCCAACAACCAGCAAAGTCTATGAATGCCAGTTGCTTCTTATTATTAATTTGATGCATATGATATCTCATTTGGACTTTATTTAAAGCTGATGTAAATAATAACTATGTAGGTCTTGGTGGGGGTAGTGGCAGTGGAAGGGGCAGATACAAACCACAGGAGGAGGAGTTCCTAGATGCAAGGCGTGAGGAAAGAGAAAGGATAGGCCTGGTCGGAGTGTCGTCAGTCTGGGGCAAATCACCCCTCAGGCCTGAGTAAGTTGTGGAAATTTTAACAATATTTTTTTAGGTTTAGATAACCTTCAGATATATTTGAGTTAAAGATATGGGTTCTAGTTATAAATAAAAGAAAAAAGCCTTTATTTTCCAATCTCTAGACTGAATAATTTTAACTCTTCCTAATTTAAAGGTCCATCCATTGCCGGATGGTGGCCTCCTCCATATTATCGCAGGACTCTCACTCTCTAGCATTCTTTATCCATAAATTTCATGCTACTAATTTTGTGTCGTTATTCCATATTCAGAGAGGTCAGCTGCATCCCCGTTTGCACTCCTAAGGAACCAATGTGGGACGCATTTGCTCTATCCTCTGTGCTCTAGTTTAGCGAAGTGGTGTACCCACCTCCACTTTAGTTTACCTCCCTTCTACTTTTTGGAGTGAAATTATCTCTTTACTTTACCTCTTATGGTTCCTACTGTACAGCCATCATCCACATATCAATGTGTTGGTAACTAGGTTTCTAATTATAGAGTGCAAAAATTCTTTTAATTTTGAGATGCATTTATCAGTCCAACTAGTCAATTATAATCTAAGATCAATTAATAATTATTTCTTTAAAATTTATGTTAAAATAATATAGATTTAAGATATGTGTTTAACATAAATTGACAAGACTATTGTAAAAATATTGCAGAATTAAATAGTGACCATCAAATTATTCTTATGTTAGAAATAGTAATTATTACCATTTTCCAGTTCTGATGAAGAACTACAAGAGCACAGTAACACAGATAATCATAGAGACAAAAAGAAAAGTAAAAAGTCCAAAAACAAGGATGAGACAAAACAAAAGTTAAAAAAATTGAAAAAGAAGCTTAAAAAAGTTAAAAAAGCAAGAAAGAAAGCCAAGAAGAAAAAGTCAAAGAGCTCCAGCAGTGGTTCAAGCTCAAGCGAAGAGGAGATATGGGTGGAGAAAGGAAGTAAGTCATTTACCATGTTTCTAAAATGAAACTATTTGTTATCCTTACTTGTAGGCAGATTGGCAAACGGGTCCACTGGATGGGAAGAACTACCATCGCCCTTGGATATTGTCACATCAAGGGAACCAATGCATTCACTTCCCTCCTTTGAGATTTGATATATTTATTCACAACCTTTTTGAAGAGGCCTCTATTATAGCACTCTGGGAAAACAATGGAATAGAATTTTATAGCTAATTACAAATATTATTGTATAGTATATGGAGTGCCGTTTATCACAATTTGACACTGAAGGCTGATTTGCACTGATCCAGCTATTGATTTTGTGAGCAGACTGACTCCAAAATATTCCACCCGGAATATTGAAGTTAGTCACAATTGGTAGTGTAATGATTTTAAATCAATTTACACGACGTCAGCACTGGCTTCCTTCAAATTCATAGTTAGTACAATATTAAAATTCACACTTATCAGAAATATATGATTTATAAATTGGTTTGTGATTCTGAGTGAAAGAAAGAGCGCGAGGTACTGACGCGTCGGACGGTTATGTCGAGCGCAGAGGAGCAGGAGGCGGCGCGGAAGGGTGCGGCGGGGGCGGAGGTGGAGGCGGAGGCGGGGGCGGCGGCGGAGGCGTTCGGGCCGCTGCCGCGCGCGGGCCCGGCGCTGGGCGCGCGCGACTTCGGGCGCGCGCTGCTGCCGGGCGAGGGCGCCGCGATGGCGGCGTTCGTGGCCGAGGGCAAGCGCATTCCGCGCCGCGGCGAGATCGGCCTCACCTCCGACGAGATCGCCTCCTACGAGGCCGTCGGCTACGTCATGAGCGGCAGCAGGTGCGTTCACACATTGTATCGCATCACAACAATGTAATCCCATAAGTGGGATAGGTTTTGACTTTTACTGATATACCATTTTCGTTATTTTGAACATTTTAGGGATTTCAAGCATTTTGGACAATGTGGATGTTTTTTCCATTTATGTTATTTTGGTAATTTTTGCCATTTCTATCATTTTGAATTAATTTTGATTTTAATCATTTTGTACAGTTTGGATATTTTGGACATTTTGATCGTTTCAAAAATTTCGAGTATATTTGCCATTTTGGATATTTTATTCAGTCAGTTGTTTTAGTTGGTATATTTTTGGTCATTTTTGTAATAAATATAAATAGAAAGAGTTTCAATAAGGAATGAATATTTGTATGGGAGACCAATAATTTATCAAGTTTAGATATAAAAAAAACGTCAGGTATAAAATATTTGTTTGTTTAGTTTTCACAAAAAAACTACTAGGGGTACCAAATCGGTTTTGCTGTAATTTCGTTTAAATTTAGTTTTAGTACCGAAAATGGACATATTATGTGTATATACTTTTCATTCCGGGAGATGGGATAGTTTGCGATATCAAATGAAGTGAATCTTTCTGGGGCAAATACATAAAAATTAATACAATGTAACCTGTATTAACGCTTGCTTTATAAACGAGAGGTAACGATGAAACTGACGTGTGCTCCATTGTTGGCAGGCACCGGCGCATGGAGGCCGTGCGCATCCGCAAGGAGAACCAGATCTACTCGGCGGACGAGAAGCGCGCGCTGGCCGCCTTCAGCAAGGAGGAGCGCGCCAAGCGCGAAAACGCCATCCTGGCGCAGTTCCGGGACGTGCTGCAGGCGAGGGCCGCGCGCAGCGCCCCCTAGCCCTAGTGTTGTGTTCGATCATTGAAGACTTGAAACTAAGTTTAAGATTGTGTGCAGTTTGGGTCATAAATAATCGGAGCGGTGAAGCGAGTATTTCGCTCTCTCTTCCACTCACGGGCCTTACGGGCGGGCATAGTGATGCGCATTATTGTTGTCGATAAGCGTTATCGATAGTGTGTTTCGTTTTGTCATTTTGTGGGTTAGTGATATAAATGTAAGAAAAAAATAGATAAAACAATGTATGCATAAAAATAATAATGATTTAAAGGTATCTATGTATTAAAAAAACTATAAGTATAAAAGTTTAGAATGTAACAAGTTATATTAAACGTAAATATAAATACTTATATCTAAGTTTAAAATTAACAGCAAAAAAGATAATAATGGTTTTTATAAGAATGATAATCTTTCTCTGATAAGAATGAGTTTTTATCGATAATGGCGTTGCGCCCGGGCTGAGGCCGAGCTTTGATTTATGACCCAAACTGCATGTAGAAAATAATTCAGGTGGTTGCACTATTGCTGGCATAAGTTGTAGTAAGATTTATGTAAGTGTTCATAAGAATACGAGTCCTCTTGAGTTAGTGAATGTTTCAAATACTTTCATAACATAAGTTTAATTTGCATTGTATATTGATTGTTTTAATTCACATAAATATGGTCGCTGTATAATTCAATCCTTTTAATTTTTAGGTTAAAAAGTATAATATTAGTGTAAATGAAAGACAGTTTTAATAAAAAGTACTTAGTACTGTATTGTGTATTTTAATCATTCTTTTAACCATTGATATAATATTCAACAATATCGTCTTAACTGACATATTTACAATCATGTTCATAATAAATTTCTCAAAGGCTATATATAATTAAAATGATTTTGAAACTCTTTTACTGACATAATTATGAAAAGTACCTTTATTTTCTGACCCACCACCATACAAAGGATGTATGGTGAAAGTATAGAAGACACGGCGCGTCCTTTGCCAAATAATTAGACGAGCTTCGGTTCTTATATTCTTACCTGTGCTGAGATTAGTTTATATAAATTACAAAATTATAAAAAAATAGTACTAATAAGCTAGTGAAAAACTAAGTTTACATTGAACCAAATGACATGTTTCAACCACATGCTGTTGATGTTGCTGTTCAATGAAGTGTTATGCCATAACAACATGGCAAACTCAAACATGATGTAACTATCACTTTAATAAACAATCCTATAATTGTATCTTATTAAGCATATTATTTACATTTTACATGAGAATAACATTAGTCCAGTTGCTTACTTAGTTGTTACTGCAAGTAACTGGCTATGTTTTACATGTCTGATTTATGGCTCGTTCCTATATCTTACTATTCATTCTCTTGTCTCCCTATCAGTTGAAATTTGATATGAACTCCATACGAGTGACATCGGTTTTCTACCCACAATACAGAATGGATGGACAGTAAAATATAAAAACAATTATATGCATTATAGAAAACCTAATAATATTACAAATCTGAACTCTATTATAGAGTGGCAGTGGCCCTGCACGAGTCTTCTCAATACTGTTTAGTTCAAGTGAGGTGTGTTCATTAATACTGTACTATTAAGATCCAGTTCATATGTTTTACTGATCATTTACTTGCCTTACTCTCGGTTATCGGTTAAAATTTGACACAAATTAGATGATAGGGCAATTAATGAGCAGTAAAAAACAGGAACCAGCCATAAAAGAAATGTTTCACGTTGCCAAACATTAGTCGGTGTATTAGTTCACTCGGTGTTGTGTAGTTCATGAGTGACGAACTATTAGGAACTATAATTCGAATGTTATTCATTGAGAAGACTAAAAAGTACTAATGGCCAACGCATCCCATAGAACATAATTTGTAGCATTGATTTAAAATTATATTATTTGTCCGTCGTTTGAAGATTACGTTCTAAGGGCATACTTTTCACTACTACACGACCAAGAGAACTGACGAAAGCGTGGAATGTGGCCTTTGCGCCCTTGCCCTTAGGCCACCTTAGACCCGCGTACCTCTTAATAGCGTTAAGGCGGCACGTATTTCGCTAGCCTTTTTCGTACTTTACTTGTTTTGTTATAATCTTTTTGTATTTTAAAATTGGTAATAATTAAAATTAATAACCGTAGGTAGATATTTTTTAGATTTTATTGCACTCGGTACCTGAGATGGGTATGGTGAGACCGCAACATCTGGCATTCGTCTATTTGGCTCTGTCGGATAACAGTCCGACCAGCGAGTCGTGGCGGGACTAAACGGCGGCCAAATTCAAATATTTTCAACTGGCAACATTACATGAAAAACTTGATTTTTTATATAACTATTTACATGTAACTACTTCATTTCGATTTTGTCACTGTTGATTGGTAATTTTCTATAAAAAATAACAGAAAAGCCACATGCGAAGAGGTTTTTGTGACTGATGTGAGTGTTTCTGTTGGAAGAATCTGATAAATAGTATTTGATATGACTTGTTGGTTAGATAGAGGCTTTATTTTCAAATACCTTTCTATATATAATTCGGTAGTTCACAGTATGAAAAATATAGTCTGATTTTAATATATATCTAAATATGACAAAAATTATTAAATATTAATTCATATTTTTGAGGAATAAAATTGTTATATTGCAGCCATTAGCCACGTGACAGTGAACACTGAACAGAGCGCGTGACGTCACAGTGTACAAAACGCAAGAAGTTATCAATGACTTCTTAGATAATACTTCAACGAAACAGATGTTTGTTTTGCACACTGTGACGTCATGCGAGACGCCATGACAGCTTGACGCGTTTGTGTGACGAAATGTCAAAATATTTATAAAATTGCTAAATTAAATAATGTTGTTTTTTTGCTAAAATATTAATATTTTGACTAAAATAGACCTTATGGCTCAAAATAAACCTGTTTCTCAAAAAATTACAACAACCGAATTCTATTTTCCGTTGTATGTTGTTCATTTTTGTTATTGTAACTTTGAATTTCATCGACTCTTTCTCGTTGATGGTCCGCTCTCAATGTCCTTAGTACGTAGTTTAGAGACGTCAGTGCGAGCTATCGGTACAAGTTAGGCACTCAGTGGAGTCTCAGTGGTGGTCGCGCGCGCAGCGGCAGCGGTCGAGGCGCGCCTTGAGCGCCTGCAGCGCGCGGCGCGCGGCCAGCGCGTGCGTGCGCAGGTACTTGCCCGAGCAGCGCAGCAGGAACTCCTCGCGCACGCGCAGGATCGCCTCCACGTCCTCGTCGAGCGTGCGCGCCTCCGCCGCCGCCGCACCCCCGCCCCCGCCCCCGCCCCCGCCCGCACTCGACCCATCCTATGTGTTGTCGTGAACTTTTATATTTAGAAATATTTTTGACTGGTAATCTTATGAGATAAGAGATTGATGGACAGTCATTCTCAACATATTTCTCGTTGAATCAAAAAATAAAATACATTCAATGTAAAAAGAAATTTTAATTTGATGATGTCGGTAAATCTCAATGGTACTTTTGCACATATAAAAAAAAATCAAATTAGATGCTACACAAACATATACTTATACACAAATTGAAAAATAGCTCTACAAAGAGTATGTGACAAATTTTATGTATCTTTTCAGTAGTTTCTGGGATAATCTATTCATGCCATACAGACATCTGACTGAGAGCATATATATACATGCATGTATATGCCCATATACATATATATGAACATGAGGGTTACTACTACTACTAATTATTTATTTTTAAACAGATTATGAACATTGTCTTTTAAAGTTATACTTCTTTAGGCGCGATGAGAGTAAATTTTTATGATGCGCGCGCACACCGTCACACGAAAAAGCTACACCCTGAAGTTAGCTATAGTCAACATTTTAGTTTTTCAGGATGGCCGAGTGTAGTATGGTGGTTGCCTAGCAGCGAGTTTGATAGATGGATTGTGAATTTGTGAGACAAGCATTTCAATATATATTAAAGTGATCAGCAAAATCAAAGGATTTATTTTAATTCTAATTACAGTTAATATCTAAAAAATAAATAATTATATCGCTTTTTGTAATAATTTGGTGTGATTGTGGTATTTAAGCCTTAAGAACAGGCGAGCGTGCATGACAAGAACTATGAATGTCAAAGAAGCAAGTGAGGTGTGTAAGAATAAGCCTGAATGGCGCTCTGTTGTTCGTGCCTACCCCGCAAGGGACCTGGCGTAAAGTTATGTATGTATTGTGGTATTTATTTTTCTAAGTTATTTAGAGCTAACCTCAGTTTTTGATTGTATTTTTCAATACGATCGGTTAAATAAATAAAGCCCCTACCACGATCAAATCGACCGTGGTAGGGGCTTTATTTATGTAAACAATTTAAAGAAATATAACTTCTAACGCGTGTACATAAGTACACACACACTTTTTTTTAAATATTGATATAAGAAAAAATTGAAAAAAGAAGATAAAGAAAGAAAAAAACGTTTATTTGGTCACACAACGAGATAGACATGGAATAAATTTTACGGTGATAGATAATGAGTATTAAAAAGTCTCGCGATGGTACCAAATAGGTGCAGTTCAGCATGTGCCAGGCAGCAGCAGATGCCTGACGCTGGTTTTCAACTGCACCCTAGGACGGACGGATGTTGCACTGTTATTTATTTATTTATATATACATACATACATATACATACTGTTAATATAAACAATAAGATAAGACAAGACAAACATAATGTAGATATTTACCTCGGTTTCAATATTTTCAACCATAGATCTGTCCGAGTTGGCTAGCAGTTTGTTGAAGTTGGTCTTGTTCATGAATATCTTGACGGCGGGCCGGTGGGGGGCGGCGCCCGCTCCCGCCACCCCCTTCGATATTATTTTGGCCTCGGAGCCCAGCTGCACGATCTTCACCTGGAACGTGACTCGTCGTTACCCCTCGCGTGGACAAATAGACACAGAGAGGACAAAACAGGAGGGGTGGGATCGAAGGGTATGAAGTACCTACTTCGGTGGACTTTGTGTAACTTGAAAAGATATAAGAGAGAAAATAAGGCACTAAATTGGACAAGCTGATATCAAAAATTAACTGAATATCTGTCTGTTTGTTAATGCATTAGATAAAAACTACGGGATGGATTATAATGAAATTTTATAGAAATATGCGTCCATATAGTAACTTGTATCCTGAATCAGGATACATCATATTTTTTAATCCCAATAAATGACAGACGGGATGTGGAATAGAAAGAAAGCCAAATTGTTTCTTCATCAGGTTCGTCTCGTCGCTGGGGGAAAACGAAGGTTGATGCGCGTGTACTGGGTGACCGTCCTGTCTCGACCGCACTCGGCGAACCTCCAACTCCACTAGAGTTCGAAGCTTCCAGAAGCTTGCACGTCTTACGCTCATCATTTCTGTACTTAGTTGTTTTGTGATAGTCTTTTTGTTGGTTATTAAGTCTTTCCTAATAGTGTTTTGATTGCAGTCTCACATGATTCTATTGCTACTTCATTCAATTTTTATTTCTTTATTATTTTTATTTCGTTACAAAAACCAATTATCTACTCATAAATTAATATGGACAAAATAATTAAATAGATAGATAACACTTTATTATATATCAATACAAAAATGAACTTAAAGACTTAAATTTATTTTATTTAGGATTATGGTTTGGCAGCTAGGCCTTTAAGCCAGATCTTAGATTACAATAGCTTCTTCATTTTCTTAGCCTATTTGTAGCACAGCTGAATTGTAGGCAATCAGCTAGGGCCATTCAACGGAGTTAGAATTTAGTTTAGAAAATAATACTGCAAAGCACAACATCTCCTTTCAGTTCCCGCCAAAAACTGAATGAATGAAGAGCACAATCGTATTGGCATTGGTCTCGTTGGCTCGGTTGGCTCAGATGCGTCATGGACGCCAATCCTACACGGGGGAGGGGGGGGGGGCACCTGTTTGAGGGTGTCGGCGGGCAGCCTGCGGCCGGCCGCGTCCTTGGGCAGCGCCACGAGCCTGTTGTTGAGCGTGAACACCTTGACGCCCGGCCGCGGCGGCGCCTTCACGGGCGTCGCCGTCAGCACGACGCCCCGGGCGCCGCCCCTGGCGCCGCCGGGCGCCGCCCTCTTCGCCGGCGGCTCGCCCTCGCTCTCCTTCAGCATCAACTTGCCCGCGTCTGCCGGAGTCAATAGGCGTTTTCCACTTTTACGATGGCGATCGTTTTGTGTCAAATAAAAATAATTCACCCAAAATTTTTGAGAAAAGGCAAGGAAATATTTATGTTCCCAGATGAAAATCCATTTTTTTTAAATAAAATATAATTAAAACAATTTTTATCTCGAGTTATTGAAAATTATCGCCATTTTATATCTTTAGAATATGCGTTTTACAATCCATTCTACTCATATTTTTTTTTAAATAGTGAAACAGTATCAAAATAACTTATTTTTCATAACCTTCTTTCTAGTGAACTCAAAGTCAAAACATATTCCTCGTAGAAACGACTTTAAAATATTAACTTTTTTATATCTTTGTTCAAAACAAATTATATAGATTATGAAACAAAATAATAGTTTAAAACATATGTACAAGCAAAAATATACTTAGGTTCAAATGTCGCTTACAATAAAATGGCGGTAAAGGCTCGATATCCTAAACTATACTAAACAGATGAAAAAAAATCAAAAAATGGCACTGCAATCGCATCTTTTTTTAAACTACTGAACGTATATAAAAACGACATAGTGCTAGCTTATAACCCGAGTTACACTTAAGATACTTCTTATTGGGATAAAAAATATCGTTTCCATGGAATAAACGGATTAGCAAAATAAATGACGCTGTAAACGCGTTTTTTCAATTCGCTAACAAATATCTACATTGTCATAAACTACATCTCGTTCATACAATGAATTTTGATTCAAATCAGGATGGTTGCAACTCACACCCGTCTTTCGCTGCGCAGTTGTCTTATTTTGATTTTGTTTTGTGGTATGCAAAACACCTAATTTGAAGCAGAGGGTATTTGACGCGATAACTGTAGTAATTGTAATAGGGGGAGTGTTGGTTACCGGAGAGGACGACGGTCCTGCCGCTCTGCAGCGCGTTGAGCACGGTGCTGGAGGGGTCCGCGGGCAGGAGCGTGATGCCGTGCCGGCGCAGCAGCCGCGCGCCCGCGCCCTCGCCCCCCGCGACCCCCTCGCCGCCCCCAACCTAAGTGTCCGGTTCGAAAGACCAATCACATAGCATAGGTAGCAATGCAAGGGGGAGTTCAGTTAAGAATAGCGAAGAGAAAAGAGGAAGAGTAGACCTCGAGGCGAGCTACGGAAACGAGTTGAATTTTAACTAAGAAGGTACATTAAGAGTAATCATGCATGCAATACTTAAAACCTTCCGATCCCAGTGTATACTTGTCACTCGTAACTAGCAATGAGTAACCAACAGAAATTTCAATAATTGTCATCTGGCTAATAGTTGGTGATCAATAGTAAAATTTAAATTGAAGAGTTAATTAACATTTTTTTCAACACCTACAATCTTATCCGTGCAGGAAATGAAGAAAAAATAAAATTTCGTGTGTTGGGGCGGGCTATCGCAAGACGTGACAAAAAGTATCCACAGCCAGGGGGTAGGGTTTTTACCCGAGTGGATGGCTACCATATACGTCACGCATACCTGCGACGCCGCCGCGCCTGCGCCGGCGTCCTGCGGCTGCTGCGGGGGCTGGCTCGGCGCCGTTGTCTCTTTGATCTCTGAGCACAAAAGTAAAATAGTCTGTACTTTTCATTTCACTTTCAGCCTGAATTCACATCTCAGCGTGACACTCACTTTGTACTATACTCTCAAACTGTTGGATGTTCTGGTCTGGCGCCGGTGCTTCCGTCATGTGCTCTGGAATATCCAAAATTGTTTTTAGGATTCAGGTTATATATTGGCTAAAAGGAGGCAAGAAACCGTACAGGATAGAGAAAAGTGGCATTCTCTCAATTCAGAGGCCAAGACCCCACTTAGTAGTAAGTAATTAGGGTATCATTATACAGGTTTTTAAAAGTACAGACGATTATGAAGGGGATACCGGTGATGAGAGCGTCGATGGAGGAGGCGGCCTCGCGCTCGCGCAGCGCGCCCTCCAGCAGGCGCACGAGCGGCTCGTGGCGCGCCGCCGCCGCCAGCGCCAGCGGCGTCTTGCGGAACTTGGAGGTGGCGGCGGGGTCGGCGCCGTGGCGCAGCAGCGCGGCGGCGGCGGCGGCGTGGCCGCGCTGCGCCGCCCAGTGCAGCGGCGTCATGCGCAGCATGTCGCGGCAGTCCGGCTGCGCGCCGTGCTCCAGCAGCAGCTCGACGACGCGCGCGTGCCCCGCGCACGCCGCCAGGTGCAGCGGCGTGCGCTCCACCTTGGTGCGCAGGTCGCGGCTCACGCCCGCGCGCAGCAGCACCGCGCACGTGTCCGCGTGCGCGTTGTGCGCCGCCAGGTGCAGCGGCGACGTGCCCAGCCAGTCGGCCGAGAACGGCGCGCCGCGCGCCATCAGCTCCAGCACCGCGGCCGTGTCGCCGCTGCGCGCCGCCACCAGCAGCCGCCGCCCCAGCTCCATCGCGGCGGACGGCGCGCGGCACGCGCCCGCCGCAGCGCCCTCGCCGCCGCCGCCCCGCCCCCGCCCCCCTGCCGCCACCAAAGCTACTCTCTGGGATCATCTTTACATAAATCTACCCCCAAACTTATCGCATTATCCAGGACAAAAAGTATCCCTTATTCACCCTCGGTACTAAAATTACATATGTACTGAATTTCAGCCAAATCGGTCCAGTAGTTTTACCGTGGAAACGGAACAGACAGACAGAGTTACTATTGCAATCATAATATTAATTGGAATAAGATAGAATAATAGAACTTGAGGTTACTCACTGGTACAATTTGAGAATTTGATAAGCGACCAACTACATCTCCGCAAAAATCTGAGGTCATTATTTATCATCTGGAATGTATAAAAAAAAATTAAAAGTGTACATCAGACACTATAAACAATTAGACATTTACAAATTTACTAAGGCTGGTGTGCACCAATATTTAACCGACGGGTAAAATAAAATATTCTCCATTTATGCATACATTTTGATCGATTATTTTATTTTAACCACCGGTTAAATGTCGGTGCAAACCAGCCTAAGAAGTTAAACAACTTAATAGCTTTTTTAAAAATAAGTTTACATACATATATTCTTAGAGATAGGAATAACTTTGTTAGATTTACATATTTGTCTAAAATATTTGATTGAAATTAAAATATTTTAGTAATAAGAAGATATACATTATAATAAGAAAAAACAAAAGGTAGTAAAGGCTACATATAATGATATTATCATTATTGAATATATTTAATAAAAACATAGGAAATAAACTTTATCATTATTTAAGCATCAAACATAGAACAAGTAAGCAGACCTAGACATGAATTACTATAAAATATCAAAAGGTCATAAAATAAAGTTTAAATCAAGACTTACAACTAAAATATTCAACATTGCACACTATTGTTATGTACAAAATTGTGGTAAATCTAAAAATGGCAATTCTAATAAGTGAGTGAACCTCTGCTTTAGTATAACGTGAAAATTCTTGTTGCTTAAACATTGTTTTGTGAATATTATAATTTTGTTTCGCGCCGTTACTCCAACCAAGTAACTATTGATCGCGAAGAAACAGGATGAGGATGTGCTTGCTACAAGAGCCATACTTTTACACAATAAATTCACTTCCTTTTCCTGTGTGAACGAAAGTGACAGGTATGTTACCCTAATTAAGTACGAATAGAAATTGTTGAAAACTTTTCTTACCTATTTAAAATCATTTACAGTCATAACACAAAATAAACAAATACCTATCATTATTTAATGAAATAACAAAAAAATGTAAACGTCAACACACTTATTTCCAGTTTAAGAAATACATTAACAGTCTGCCGCGAAAATAAATGTCAATGTCAAAATGATACCTACAGGTTGAAGTTGAAAGTCGAAAATAAAGGACACGTTATTCACTGACTTGTTAACAAATATAATTTAAACCTGTTATTGAAAAAAAAAATGTGTCTTGGAAGAAAAAGTAATTATCCTATTAATCATTTTTTATAAACAATTTTAAGTTTGAGATTATTGTTTGCTGTCCATTCATTCATCACAATGGCAGAGAAAGGAATCAAACACATACATCTTAGTTGAGCTTGAATAATAATTCTCAGTACCCCAGGTCAACATAAATATAGGTCAATGTGCACTTTGTCATTACATGCCATGCCTTTCATGTTATCGCATTTCCAGCGAATGTTCGTTGGCCTTTATTGGGTCAATGTATACGCACATTAGATTGACGCCGACGAATTGACTTCTGGTGGCAACACAAAAGTCGTATTATTTCACTGAAATATATCAGTGACTCAAGCATTTTTTGTCAAAAAGCGAAGTAAGTATAGCGAATAAATTCACTTTACGAATAAAACATTATGAGAAATAACTCTCAACTATTAAACCTATCGAATGTCCTATGAACAGCGTCTGTTCACAATTTATTCTATAGGGCAATTTATTGTAGGTACAGAGAAGTTTGTTAGAATTGAAACTGATGCCAAACGAGACTAAACAAATTCAACGGTTTGTATCGTTCAACAGACGTTGTTCATGCGACACTTCGCATTTTGTATAAATGTGTATAGACGCTGTTAATAGAACACTCAATAGGAATATGTTGGGGATTTATTTCTCTGCTTAAAACAGTATGTTTGCTTCACTTGTCGCAGTAGTTAGTAGAAAAAAGAGGGACAATCCTGTATTTCACCAACCAACGGTTAAATTGCGCGTCAGTTGCAGCGATTGTACTCTTACAAGTTCTTACGTTTTATAATATAATCTTAAAATTTTTGAGTTATTTCTTTGTTTTACAAGCGTGCAATCTGTTCTAACTAACAAAAGAATGTGAACGTATTTTTAAAGGCCAACGCCAAATACCTTTCAGTGGCCTTCGTTTGGCCAGTCTATACGCAGCAAAAGAAAAATGCATGCTAAATGCTAATAAAAAAATGAGTTATTGGCGGGAACTTGAAGAGTGATATCAGAATTAATATTATTGTTGAGAACTCCCTCATTTGCTGTCAGCCAAAGACCTAAATCCGTAGGCTTGAATATTATTCTACAATTTAAATATTTATATAGATATTCGATAATGGTTGAAAACATAAAAACGTGCAGAGACTTATTATAATAAGAAGACCAGACCAAAACAAAAAGTGGTGTACATTGTACGGCTTTTGATAGGAACTTGAATAGTTGTTTCTGTGCAGTTTTATTGTAAAAACGTATATTTTTGTTTGTAGAATATTGATTGCTTTAATACAAGTATTACTTTCTATGGAAAGTCTGTACACTCATATGTAAGTGAAACGTGAATTTCGAGTTTCCACAAGGACGTGTGCGTCAATCAATCTTCAAATTGATATTAGTCAAACACATAGGATCAAAGATACTACTATACTATTCATTTCCTTGCCTTGTCATTGGTTTAATTTTAACGTTACAAGTATGGAAGCTTATGTTAAATTTTGACTGATAGTAAGGCATATGAATCATCGGTAAAGCCTCCGAGGCTATACACAACTAATCTAGGTCTAAAAGAGTGTATTTGGTTGGCATGTGCAGAGTTAGTAAACCAGATGCTCATCAATCTCACAACTCACATGAAGCGAAAACGAGGTCGTAAGAGGGTTGAATGCAAAGAACAGTTTGAAGCTTCTAATACCTTTTTAAAAGAGTTAGCTGCAGAGGAACTTGGAGATTAGAGGAACATTCTACGTATATCGGAAGCGAAGAATATAGAACGTCGTGAAAACCCTGTCACTGTATGAACACGGTTTATTTATTGCCAACCTATCCCCTTTTACTCTGATACTCTGATAATAGCAATACTGATCAGGTCTTACAAATATAAACTGTATTTTTAATTAATTTGACTATAATCAAAGTTGTTTGGGGACCCAAATGGACCCATTAGTTCGACTGGCGATTCTAATCGAATAGGCAGTTGCCGCTTGAGCCGATGTTTGGGCGTGAATTTCCCCCGGTCGTTGGGCTCCGTCTAATGAAGTGGTGCGCAAACACTCGAATCGGGTGCTCAAGGACCGTGTTTGTTCGCCATTCATTTCAAACGGTGTTTAACGCACAAAGAGAGTCGCTTTGTTTCCCTTTCAGCAAATATTCGTACACTTAATGCCATATACGTAATGGCTTTTGTTTATGGCTTCATTACGGCCAAAATGCGTAAAGCGCTTTGCTTGTTATCACGCGACGCGATAATGTTGTTCACATAAAAGATAACTTATGATATTATGGTAACTCATGACCCTTAGTTTAATTGTTATTTCATATTCCCAAATGTATTTAATTTTTTTATTGTTGTTGCGCTTTGTTTTATCCCAAAATGTTTCATAGGAACACTGAGCCTTGTGCTCAAATTTATTTAGAAGCCAAAATAAAAAAGCTTTAGTTTTAGTCAGGTAGGTACTTAAATTTTGATATTAGAGAAACGTTGACATTAATAATTTCTATAATTATCTTTATACCAAACGAGTATTTTTATGTTAAGCCATCTCTTATAAAAATATGGCATGTAAGCGTAACAAGTCACATAATATGGAAGCATGGGATACGGTTATTGAGGACCGAAGGGAAAGGACGAGTTCGAGTTTATGTCTTGTCGTAGCACAACAGATGCCATATTTTCAATACGTCAACTAATGGAAAAATACAGACAGCTACATAAAAATCTCCATATGGTGTTCATAGATCTTGAGAAAGCATACGATCACGTAGCCCGAGTAGTTCTGTGGTGGGTCCTCAGAGCATTAGGTGTACCAGAGAAGTACATAAGACTGATAGAAAGCAAGTATGAGAATGTTAGTACACAAGTCCGCTCTGCAGTAGGAACTACGAACAAGTTCCCTGTGATGGTATCTAAGTGTGCACCAGGTATCTGCCTTAAGTCCTTACCTGTTGCGGCTGGTCATGGATACGCTGACCGCAGATGTACAGGTGCTTCATGCTCTTCGAAGATGACATTGTACTGGTGGATGAAGACGGGTCGACATTCAAAACAAACTAGAGAGGTGGCGGCAAGTGCTAGAGGGCCTTGGGTTATAAATCAGCAAAACCAAAACCGAATTTTGTGATTTCGGCGGGACCTCTAGTGCTGTGCCTCTTAAACTACAGTCAGCCACACTACCATGTAACCCCGAATTTAGATACCTTGGTTCACTACTAAATAGTTACTGTGGTATAGTGAGGGATGTACGGAGAAGAATAAATGTAGCATGGCTAAAGTGGAGCCAGGTAACCGGTGTGACGTGCGACAAACTAATGCCACTGACACTAAAAGGTCGAAATATATATAAATCTGTCATACGACTAGTCATGCTATACGGGTCCGAATGTTGGGCCACTAAAGTTATAAACCACAAACGTCTGCACTCAGCTGAGATTAGAATGTTGAGATCGATGTGTGGTGTTCCAAGAATGGATAAGGTGAGAAATGAGTACATAAGGCGATCTTTGAAAGTTGTACCCGTGACTGAAAAATTAAGAGGAAGAAGATTAAGTTGGTAATGAGGAGGGATGAAAGTCACGTGACAAAATGAATATTAAACTACAAGAAAGATACGTACAAATGTATATGCAGACCAAACTAAAGATGGATTGATTGTGTGAAGGATGATTTGTGGTGTGACAGAAGATGTATGTCAGAATAGAGGAGTGTGGAAGGAAAAGACATATTGTGCTGACCCCAATTAATTGGGATACGGTGTAAGAAAAGAGAGAGAGAATCTGTACTTTACTAATACATTGTAATCTATACACCAGACTTTCTATTTGACATGATTAAATTGTAAATGAGCTCCTTCACTTTAATAAACAATAACGGTATTATCTTTATACATTTTTTTTACACAAAAGCACCACCCTGACCTGTATAAAAGTAAAAATCAAGAAACGCATGCGTTGGTTGCGACTTGCGCGCGAATCTGCTATAAACGAAGCGTCACGGAAATCCCCGAAACCGTGATCGGCTTGGCTGACTAGCCGGTGCACTGTAATTGCCGTAGATTTACTGTAATTTTACTGCTTCTGCTGTACACTGTATTCCAGCTATACAGTATACAGTGAACAGCGAAAAACGTTGTTTCTTTTAATATTAACCACCAAAAAAAGAAGATTCACCATGCACTGCGTGAAACGAACCGCACTGTGTACTACTTCCAGTAAGCATTAAATCTTGGGCCGGGGAATTCCCACAGTTCGGGGAACAGATTATAGATGACTATTATTCGAGAAAATTGAGATGTTTATATTTAGCATAGTCTTTGTTTACTGTAAGCTACCCTTGTAATGTTGCCGATAATAGTAGGTAAGTTTATATGTTCATTTGGAAATAGTGGTTACATTGTTGGGATTAATTGTAGTATAAATAGTATTACTTTTAAAATAGCAGAAGGTGATGTCAGGAGTTAATTGAAAAAATGATGAAGACTTTTACGGACAAAATATATAAAAATGAACCCTTAAGTGACAGTGATACAGATATTGATTGACAAATTATATGTAAATTATAATAGTGATTATTAAATACATTGATAATTCAAATAAAAGTGTGTTTTTTTTCACTGTAAAAACACTGTAATGAGTTTTATGATTTACTGTATTTTCCTACCGATCTACTGTAATTTTACATGCAATACACTGTAATTTTGTGAATCCAACCTGGCAACACTGAGTCGGCCGCTTATCGGCTTCTTTACAACCGACTAATCGGCTAGCGGCCAAAGTCATAATTGGCAAATCTCTAATAAAAAGTAATTGTACTCGAGCACGGGCCAAACCTTAATTAAAAAACACGCACGTCATAATCAAATCTCTATTAAGTGTAATAAATAAATTTATTATTAGTACACAACAAAGCCTGATTATGTTCAATATAATTTTATGGGAATGTAATGATCATAAATTATAATTAGAAATTTAATGACTGTGTTAATAAGGTTTACGTAACCCTTTATAGCGAAAAATCCCTTCGTCGAAGCAATTTATTCGGATTAGAGCGCGGTCTCTAAACAAACAATGTAATAGCATTGGGAAAAAGCTTTGTTTTTTCTTGGATTAAAATTGATTTAACTTCCAAAGGAATAAAAGATTTTAGATGAGCCTTGTGAGTGTCCATTTGTGCTGGTCTTTGAGAAAGAAAAACACACTTTCTGTCCATTAAATATTTAGCTTCAACTTGAAAACAGTTTTACATACGAGAATAAATACACATTATTGAATTTTACTCAATTTAACACGACACATGTGGGCTGCGGTTGATGGCGCGAGTGATGACATGCGATAAGAGAGAAATCAAAATGGCCGCAGTACGTCTCGCTTGCACGAAGCCATAGGAGTATTAGAGTATAGTGTACTAGCTGTGCTCGCGACGTCGTTCGCGTGGAATTTGTTTTCAAAACCCCCCGATTTTGAAACATTCTTCATTGGCGCTCCGCTCCTATTAGTCTTAGCGTGATAATATATAGCCTATAGCCTTCCTCGACAAATGGGCTATTTAACACTGAAAGCATTTTTTCAAATTAGACCTGAGATTAGCGCGTTCAATCAAACAAACATACAAACAAACTCTTCAGCATTATATATTAGTATAACATTATTTATGAGTAGTAGAGTAGGGGGCAAGTCTCAAACTGTCAAATGCAAAGAGTACATTGAATATATGGAGACAAACGCCTTTCGTTGTTCGTTTTCGCCCGATCAGCCCGAGAGAATCAATGAAATTTTAGACAGAAGAAAGAAAGCACCAAGATTTCTTTATACTATATAATAAACTATAATAATATAGGTAGTCTATATAATACAAAAATAATTGGAACATATAACGGGAAATGTAGTGAAATAAAAAATAAACAAGCAAAAAAGTTCTAAAATGAAAATAAATGTGTGCGTTGACACGTATTGTATATTTTGCCACAGGCTGACGTGACAATACAAAATATTATTTCATCGTTGAAAAGCCATATCTCTTCCTATATTATAAAAGTAGATGGATAATTCTTTATTGTACACCATTACAGAGAGCTTATCAGCTTAAAGATATTCTAAACGTGTACAATGGGCGGTATCGCTATAATGCGGTTGTCTCCAGACAACCCGGGGCATGAATAAAACAGATTAAAATGTGTCGAAGGTAGTAAAAATATTATACGACTAGGATATGCCTGCGAGTTCCCGGGATGCTAAGTACTACAAAATTTAAAAAAGAATGTAACCTTTCATGTTAGTGAAAACTGTGTCTCAATAGAGTAATTCTAATGCACCCGAACAACTACAAACCGCTACCGGGAAAATTTCCGCAGGATTCCCCGGGATAAAAAATCATACATTGTTTGACATAAAATTTGCTATCGATCAGTGTAAAAATCACATTGAAATTCGACTTTCTTAATATGAATTATTTGAAGTAATTTCCAGCAAAATTCCCGTGTTCCCCAGGACTCACCTCACTCACCGAAATCGGCCCAGTAGTGTCTATGTGAATTCCAAATAAACAGACAAGAAATCTAAGAAAAATTGCATCGTGTTCACCATCGTCTATATAGTCTAAACAAATAATATTTTCTTAAGTTTTCGCGACTTGTATACATAATAAACCTAAATAAAATAAATTACCGCGCTTAAAACCGTTAAAACGTAGTTTTATTAGTCTAAACAAGTTGGTTTTTTTAAGTAGCAATGCACAGACACAGCATTTTTAGTTTTTTATAATATTATAGATATACAATTTCTTTCGTTATTATTTTGTTGTAAAATTACCTTCTTTTTTCATTTGTTTGAAGCAGGCAAACAGACTTTGCTTTAGAACGTGGTTACTGTTGCTTAAGACATTTGTAACACCAGAAATGCGTCGCCAGCCTCAACGATGGCATATTCAAATTTAAATTTAAAAGTTTTTATTCAAAATAAGTTCCACTGGAGAACACTTTTTGAAGGTCATACATATACGTTAAAATTTAATTAGATAGGAGGGCAGAGATGGCATAGGATAGAGAGGATTAACCTAATGGAAAATGTATGTAAAATTATTGTCATCCTTATCTGCTCTTAAAGAAACAAACATAACTATCCTAAAAGTAACTTTGTTCTAATTTTCCGTATATAGTAATTGCGGCTGCTGAAAATTGACGAAACATAATGTATACACGTGACGATTCCCTAGCAGCGTGGCAGGAGTTTGGTGTGAACTGCGACCTGCGTAGACAAGTGGAGCGCATCCCATTTACCAAACGCGTCTAAATCAGCCGGTTCGGCAGCGGAAACGGCTAAATCACTCAAACGACGCAATAATACAACCCTCAGTGAGAGTTATAATAATATGTTTGTGCTGTTTGCTGTTGAGACGCTTGGACCGTGGGGTCCTGAGGCCATGAGCCTCTATCAAAATTTATTAAAACGATTCATTGGCTCTTCAGGTGATCAGAGGGCTGGTGCTTGCCTCGGGCCACGAATCAGTATGGCGATCCAGCGAAGAAACGTAGCCAGCCTTCTGGGCGCCACACATATAGAAGATGGTGATCTAGGCTCAGTATTCTACTTGAGGGACTATGGGTAGAATACAATACAAATAAGTTTTATTTTATTGTATTAGATTATTTATAACTTTCTTGATTGTACACGTACTAGCTTATAAATTATATTTTAAACCTTAAACGAGTATTAAAAAAAAGATTATGACAAACGATCTAAGGCCTTGGTCTGTAACGAATGTTGAAAGCGGCGTCACTATGGATATGTCTAAACGGGAGTCAGGTTTTCCCGTACATGTTTTACGACAGATTAATTTCACAGCACAGTGTTACGTGTTTGTAATGGACCATTCCAAAAATAACAAAAGTTATTATATTCTCTTTCACCTCTTTCAGCCGTCAAAAACTCAGTAATAAAAATATACAAACCAGTACAAAAACTCAGTACTATATAAAAAGCGTCAGTCCGGCGACGCCATGTTGTTTTACAAATAAATGTTATTTTTCAAATATGGGTTCAAATAACGTCGCTTATAGTATTTTAACGATAACATATGCACAAAGGGTTGCTATTTGAAGCATTTGTATGTTTAAGTTTGAACTCATCGTAGTACATTTGTCTGAAACGAATATATGCAGTGTTTTAGGGCTGTCACAATGTTGCGGAAAGTAATCTCTAAGCCCATATTGCACGGTTTATGATGTGACGAGGCTCTTTCGTGCAATTCAGTGGTAAGTGGAGAACAAGATTGGAAAATGGAGGGATATTGCGAAATCTATAATAAAATATACACGTTAAGATGACTTATCTATCTTCTAACTACAATGTAATAAATTTATAGAGTATGTACAACGAATTTAAAAATGAGACTTAAATCAGTGTCTAATTCAGACCACCATGCAATTTTTAGAATTTTTGTCTCTCTGTTGGTTAGAGTATTACATGAGAACTATTGGACGAATTTTAATAAAACTTGACACAGAGCTGGCTTATCTCCTGGATCATTACTAAGATATTTTTTATTCTAATAATGGCCGTCGTTTCCGTGGGATACACGAATATAAAAGTCGCGTTTTGAGTGCCGTCAGTGCAATCCACTTACAGATATTGTCATATTGTCATGGCTACGCGAATGAAATTACGTTGGCACACTTGCTACGCATTGTATAATAATCCTGTGGGAGTTCAGGAATCCAAGTTAATACGAGCGTAGTGTTATAAACAGATTATCGTGTTTTGGTAAAATACCGTACCATGGAAAAGTATTCTGGTTCCATTTATATAATATCGTGCCTTCACCGCCATATTATTGTTTTTAGTTTCTTCATTGTTTCAGTTTTCAGTTTTTGATTCGGTATAGTCTAATCTAAGTAAAACTTAAAGTCTTAAAACGTAATAATAGTTTAAAATACCTTTTGCAACAAAAACTATAACGTATGTCCAAATGTCGCTTAAGACAAAATGGCGGTAAAGGCTCGATATGTACTTTCGACAGCGGAGATATGTAATTTAAATCTAAAATAATCGTTCAAGTGCGTGGCATTTCCCGGACACAAAGTACCGTGGCTTTTAAAAAAATAATGTAAATTATCGTTTTAGTAAATATTGGGTCGGAATAAGCTAATTGTTAAAGTGGAGTTTGTTTTCAAAATCCCCGATTTTGAAACATTCTTCATTGGCGCTTCTCTTCTATTGGTCTTGGCGTGATGATATATAGCCTTCCTCGATAAATGGGCTATCTAACCTTGAAAGAATTTTTTAAATCAGGCAGTAGTTTCTGAGATTAGCGCGTTCAATCAAACAAACTCTTTAACATAAGAACATGTATTAGTATAAGATAGATAGATAATTAAGTGATGGCACCTACTGTGAACGTCATTCCTGCTTCAATTAACGTTGACTGTATCACGTTTTGAGATGTGCTCGTTCAGCGAGCAGCCCTGAAGGAGTCGCGATGGCAGTTCGACGTCGCAGTGTTGGTCACGTAGCAGCTTCCAGAGAATTGCGGACGTGACCGCTGCGAGGGCTTAATAAAGAACTCCTGCTGATCGCCATTCATGAGCACGGATCCTCCATATCCGCGTGGTTCCGCTTCCAGTTTCGTGTCGTGTGCTACCTTCGCCCGCCACTTTGTTTACAAGGCATTATATTCATACCTTCTCAACCTTGCCAGATGTCGAAACAAAATATATTATATCTACAAGAAAATCTATAATATTATAAAATTCTAATCATGCCGTTTCTGTATTGTTACGAGTTACAGGACTCGACTTAAAATGCTGTTTGAATTACTATATAATTTTTTAGAACTATACAAACACAGGTACAAATATAACTGGACACAACCAGTACAAACTGCACGATCCAATAACAAGTGCAAAGTCCGTCACTATATCGCATATCGAATGTACTACACACGTCTTGCTCGTATCGTAATCGTCGCTTGACTGCCTCACCTGCGGGCATCATTTTATACTAAACTGTACAATAACAATGGACCGCGTGGACTGAAGTTTCCAAGAAACCGTAATTTGCACACCTAAGGCTATAAACAAGTACAATAACAATAGGCTATTGTATATTTGCGAAATTTAAACACAAAATAAACAAAATAAGTCAAAATGCGGGAAAGGTAATAATAATAAACCAGGTGTGCATTCACTACGTCGGCATCTAACAGTATATTGAAGCTATGTAAAAAAATACTGGAATAGACTATATAAACGACAGAGAACATGATGCACTTTTTTAGATTTCTTGTTTGTTCGAGATTCACGTAAAAACTAGTAGACCGATTTCAATGCGGTTTTCACTGATCGACCGAAAATTCATAAAGAGACTTAAAATCTGTGCTACTTTTTATCCTAGGAATCCCGCGAGAATATCCTCGGGAGTCGTTTAAAGTTGTTCGGATGCAAAAAATAGCTTATTTCTACACAGTTGCCACTGAAACGTTAGCTCCGTTCTTTTTTAAATGCTGCGATACTCAGTGTCCCGGGAATCCCACTGGAATTCAAGTCGAGCGTGGACGAAATCGCGGGCACGTCCTAGTTTAAGATAAAATTCTTGATTAATTAGACTTTTTTTATGTTATTTAAAAACTTGGTTTTACATAATATTTTCGTAAGTTTTTGCGACTGGTATACATAATAAAACTACATTTAAACGGTTTAAACGCGATAATTCATGTGGGAATGAATGTATCTTGAACGCATGATTTGATGAATGTAAGATGATTTTACTGAACGAAGCCTTAGTGTGAAAGAGATAACGAGTGAAAGAGAGAGGGAAGATTTTGACGATGACGTTTGATTTATATTATTAGTAATATGGTTTTAAATTTATTTTTTTCAGTAGCTTCAAAGCATATTCGAGATAGAGTTTTAAACAGATAGACAGACTAAACAACTAAAAATGGTAAACGTAGCCTGTGGATATTTATAGTATTTCAGGCGCCAAGCGGTGTCTTAGCCTTAAACCTTTCAACAGTGCCTAAGCATCTGGTGCCTTTCTTCACGTCTGCATGTTACTTTTAGTAATTTTATTTGTGAAAACCTGTCATTGGCCTTCTTTTGTTAATTATAGTTATCTAATCAAATGTATTTAGCTGTAGGTTTTCCACAATAATTAAAAAAATATCAGTGGAGAAGGCGAACGTCTACTCTTTCTGTAATTTATTACAAATACTTAACTTTCAAAAACTAACTGACTAAACGACGAATTAAGTAAAATACAAACGTAGGTAATTGACTACTATCTCTTGACTGACTGCGTTTGCAAGAAGGATACGGAGTCACCGGTGAGGGGCTTGACACTGGATTTTACATGTATGAAGGAATTAATGAATGTAGATGAATCAAAAGATGAAACCATAGCAAGTGGCAATGTAATCGTGTATAATATGTGTATTGTATATATGTAATTATATTTAAGAAATTATGGCGTTAAAAAATAAAAAAAGAAATAACATGCTTCTAATTTATATAATGATTTAATAGGTTAATTTAATTTTGATTTCATTCTCCCGCATCTCCAATAATGAATGTTATACGTGTATGGTATAGTTTCCAAAGAATTAATTGTGAAGAGCAGCTGCTCTCAAAGGCCCGCCAGGTATTCGTCAAAGTGCTGTACTCGTGGCTGGAGAATGTGTGTCTCGAGTGTCGGCCCGCGCTCGCCCCTCTCCACTCGCCGTGTCGAGAATTCAACGCGAATTCCTATTTCACCGAACACGCCCCACGAGCCCCATTTATCCACATATTCGTACTTTATGAGGTGATCAAATAAATAACAAAAGTGCGTGCGAATCATGTGGAAACAATATTTCAGTACGTATCGATTCAATAAATTTCAAATATAAGAGAATTTAATCTTTATCATCTTAACAACGACGTGCGAGGTCGCGCGGCCTAGATTTTATATATGTCTTGCACAAACTGTGACATACTTACTATTAATTTTATTTGTATCACATAGCGTACTAATTATAGTTTAAACAGTAAATTAAAGTATACTTGTAAGTATAAATGCAAAGGGCATTTTGTATTGGCAGCCACGGGGTAAACTCTAGTAAATATATAAAGCAGGTTGTAAAAAATCTAATTGTGTTTAAGTTTGTAATTTGAAAATGTTTGTAGTATAAAGCCGCAACTGCCTTGCCACTGGCTCTATATTTATAAAATAATCGAAATGTTTAACTTTATTGAACACTATACTATAAAGCTGCAACTGTCTTGTCAACGACCCTATGTAATCGTTAGTGAAAACAAACAAATAAAAATGTCCAAAATGTGATAGTTCAAGCGCGATGACCCTGTTAGAAGTCCTGTAACACCGAAGGACCAAAAAACTGTATTGTGTATACAGTTTTAGTATAGGAGGGAAGGGTAAAATGTAAGAAATACCAAACCCAATGAGCGGTGTAATTACACATATTTTATTACCGACTATATACGAATATAAACGTGTTGTTAAGCGTTAGGCCGCAGTTGTTTACTTGTAAAATGCCGACTATTGTAGAAACTTTGCAGACAGGTATAAGTTGGTAGTAAAATTGAAATAAATCTAGAATTAATTGTAATAGTATGATACAATACTTTGTAACAGTTTTATAAATAAAAAGGGATAAAAACAATAAGAACTTTCACTGTGCCAATCTAGTTCGTAAGGAGAAGATAATATAAAATATTTGGCAACGTACAGGCGAGATCAGGGACTTTATTTCGTGTTGCTACGCATTCGTTGCGGTCATAAAAAACGTCGCCAAAATTGTTTGAGGAGTGGTGCGTGCCAGCAGCGCCGAAGGCCGCAGGTGCATAATTTATCTGGTGTGTACATTTATTTGGGGCACTCGGGAGCCGCGGCGGAGGCCGGTGAGGCCTTGAAGCGAAGCCAAAACCGCGGCGTGACGCCATCGCCGCTGCGGAATCCACTGCACTATTCTAGCTTACACTTTCCGGATAAGCGCTTCTGAAGGCCACTTCTTTACAGATCAATTGATACGTTACGTACGTTATATGTTCTATGTATTTATGCCCTAAACACTTACTTTACTAATATGATTAGTTTCTACAAAAACAATTAACATCCAAAAATTAGAAAGTAGTAGAAATCGCTCATAGTGTGATGTTAAGATTGAAGATTGTATTCTTTTTAACACATTTTAAAAACGAGTAAGTCTGTTACGTGAATTCTCGGTCAATTGTATACGGATTCGAAATAGTATATGCTGAGGTGGTCCCATTGCCACTAAGCCAGCATCTGAAGAGTGCATCCCGGGGAAATCGAGAGCAACCCTCGTATATTATAGCGGGTACACGTGTTTCAAATATATGTTTTAGAAAAAAGCTATTCAAGTATTTGTGTAATTAAAAACTCATTTAACAAAATACAAAACCAACTTCAAAAGTAACTAAAAATATATTTTTTAGTTACTCTTGGAGTCGGTTTTGTTTTTGTAATTTTTTCGTGTTATATTGTTTATATAGTTTATTTCTCAGATGGGTGCAATCGAGTACCTATATGATAAAGAAATAAAATAAACTGCTATTACCTAATACACATGACAACACATAAACAAAGCCATCTGCTAAAATGTTAATTATGATAACAAACCAACAATAATAGGGCCATAACAAATGGAGGGTAGCCTGCGAAATGTACTCTTACAAAGCAAACAACAAATGAACTTTTGGAGGTCATTCGTCAAAGTTGTACAAAATTAAATTTGCAGAAAGCTGCGGCCGAAAAGTTCGCGCTGCGAATAATTTCTCGGCAAAATGGAATCAAATGAAATTTAACATTCTCAAAAGAAGCTTTTTACACAAACCGCTTTTAAGTTATTTTGTTTTTTCAAAGTTCAATGTACGGATTTAAAATGTATTTTACTTAAAGTATGTACTTAATGAAATTGAATTGTTCAACAGCACTTGAATTGTTTCAACATGTTTTTTTATGCAGATGTGTTAAGTATATTTATTACATCTTGCTTTGTCTATTATTTTTAGAGATTTATCCGTGCAGGAACGGAGAAAGAATACAATTTCCTGAGCACGGGCGGCCTGTCGTAAGAGGCGACAAAACAACCCACAGCCAGGTGGTGGTAGGGTATTTGCTCGACTGGATGGCTACCACCCCAGGCTTACAATATGCCACCATAACAACCTTATGTTGTGTTGCGGCATTAGTGACCAGGTTCCAGTCTCCCTTAAAAGAGCAGCCGCGCATTTGTAGCACCTTTGGTGTTCCAAATGTCCATAGGCGATGGTAACCGTTTCCCAATAAGTGGGCCGTCTGCCTGTCTGCTAAACTCCTGCAATAAAAAAAAAGATTTGTAATCGTTCTGGTGAAACGGAACCCTGATATAGAGCATGTTATGGAATAATGCCGTAAGCAGAAATATTTACAAATTATTTTAATACTTTAGCAATGGATATATGTATCCATTGTTAATGTACTTGTGACTTTCAGTGTCGAAGCCCTAGGGCCGTGGGATACCGAAGCTCATCGACTCTAGACTCGAGACCTAACACGTTTAATAGAGGTGTCACGTGATCAAAAGGCTGGCCTGTGTTTAGGGCACCGTATTAGCGTTGCCACACAACGAGGAGATCCGCCCAGGATTTTGGCAACGTTCTTAACTGATGATGATTTGGGACTCATATACTCTTTAGTTTATTTATTAGTTAGTTTTATTAAAATATTTGATTTTTTTTTATTGCAGGAGATCAGCAGACAAGCAGACGGCCCACTTGATGGAAAGCGGTTACCATCGCCTATGGACATTTGGGACACCAAAGGTGCTACAAATGGGACTGGATCCTGGTCATTAATGCCGGAACACAACACACGGTTGTTACGACGTCATACTCTAGACCAGGGGTGGTCGCCATCCAGTCGAGCATATATATAATACTCTCCCACCTGGCTGTGGGTAGTTTTGTCGCCTCTTACGACAGGCCGCCCGGCCGCAGGAAATTGTATTCTTTCTCCGTTCCTGCACGGATAACATTATACGGATAGTATTTTTTCAAGTTAGTTTAGACCAACTTTTAATACATTACTCATAGATCTCCGATTTATAGAGTGTTCATAATTGTGTTAAAAAATCTTTGTTGTTAATAACAGTACATAAAGGCCCCACTGCTGGACTCGGGCCACCCATTATAAGGGAATGGACAGTCTGCCGCCACGCCTGACTAAGGCGGCTTGGTAGGTTTGAGACATCGGTTATCTCGCTGTGCAGGTTGCATCACGATGTTTCCCTTCACAATTGACATGCACTATAGGTCAGAAAAATGCCTAAGTGGTGCATGCGTTCCAGCCAGGATCAAACCCATGCCCTTTGAGTATCGGACGCGTGCGCAAGCCATTACGCTACCATGACTTAAGAATTTTTAAGACTTAAGATCTACCGAGACGTCGCCAAACGTCTCGTAGACGTCACACGCGACCAGAGGGCTGGCGTCTATTTTGCGCAAAGACTAGGCATTGCCACACAACGTGGTAACGCCGCCAGCCTTTTGGGAACGTTCCAGGTACATGACAATGGTTTGGGACCATTAATTTATGTTTAGGCACTTCCCCCCCCCCCTTTTTTATTTAGTTTTAGTTTTTATATATTTGATAGTGTAGTTTGTAATTCAATGGTTGTATATATTATTGGAAATATATAAAGCAAATTCTCACTTTTTACAAAACTAGTAGTAGTCGATTAAAATAATTATGTCCATATGAACTGTGGTGGCTTCGTGGCTAACGACCACGCACTTCCAACAATGCGGGTTCGAAGCCTGGCCACGAAGCTGGCGGTTTTCTGACGTAATGTGCAACTCGTTACAATGACCTCTGCTAAGGGTCGAAAGAAATACATCACGACGAAACTCGTAAATCGAGATAACCTACGTATTAAATAGGTCGAACCCGAGATGTTTATTTGCTGTTAAGTATTTTTTTTAGATATTTGTGATATTTTCTTCGGTCGGGTTGATATTGAGAATTGTCTCAACCTTAATCAGTTATGACACTATGCTGATTTCTTTACCCTTTCTCTAAATTAGGGCGGTGTAGTAAGAACTGAAAAGTTACTTCTACTCTACATATACCTACGTCTAAGCTCTCTATGTACCAGATCCCTAAATTAGTGTAGTTTAATAAAGATTTTACTGGAGATATGTCACTCATGGTATGGGCACAATTGTTGCTTACTTTACTTAGTAGAAAAACTTTTTTGACCGAACTTTTGTGTCCGATTTAAGTGCATGCATCGTTCCTTTCGTTTGTTGGGTATTTCTGGGAGGCCTTGACACGTCCGCCGGAGACGGGGCGCCGCCACCGGCCACCGGCCTCCAACTCGAACGCCACCCCACCACCTCACCCCCCAAATAGACTGCAAGGCCTCACTATCGCACTAATGCATTCAGATTATCCTAAATCTATATGTTGAAAAATGTGCGGCAGGCTAAAAGCTTCATTTTGTGCACTCAAAAGTTTCAGAGTTCCGCAGTAAAAACGGAACCTTATTTTTTGTTGAGTGAGTTATTTAATAAAACGCCGAAGTCCCGGATATTTAAGACGAAAAGTTATGACGTAATAAATAGTCAAATAGCGTATTAATAATTGTTTAAACAAATAATCCAATTATTTTTATCTTCTATGTTCTTATATCCTAGGTTTTTTATACATTGTTTTAGATGGTGTAAATACTTTTAAAGAATTAAACTAAAATGTATAATTATAGAATTTATTGTAAAATATGTTATCTACTTAATCATTGTTTATATTTTGTTGTGGGTAGTTTTATGAGTGCCGCTGACTTTCGATTCGCCGCCGTTGCGTGGTGGCGAAACCAGTCTCCGACGCTAGCGATGCGCAAACTAAATCACCAACGAGATCAGTGATTTATAAATCTTTTTCCATAAAAGATGCAAATCACTCCTTTAAATCTTTAACTCTTTTAAATCTTTGGTTTCGAATGATATAATTTATTCAGTTGACCGGTTTTAAGCTTTACAATAACACCACAGAGTTTAATTTACTGTGTATCATCATTGTATTTCTTAGAGTGCGCATGTTATCTCTTTTCAATTCACAATATCCTGTATCTATTGTCTCATACTACATCTAAGTATCTGATTTGTTAGTTTTCATCATTCCATGTGACTAAAATCAATCTTAACGTAGTGAGTTAAAGATGTATTTTCCAAACCAAAGATTTAAAGAGTGATTTCGAATGTTGAAAGATTATACATCTTTTAAGTCAATCACTCCTGAGTTACACATCTTTATCCGACGCACATTAGGTCTGTGCGGACGTTCCGTTTACTCCGTGCCAAGACTACTGTGAACGTTTCCCCTTATATCTCAATTGAATTTTAAATCCAAACCATATTTGTTCTGGTGTGTGTGCTATTATAATAAGAGACCTGAGTGTTACCCGAAGACCTGTTAATCCTGTGGACTTCTAGGAACTGAAGTAGCTGTCACATTAAAGGTGGAAGCGAAGGTGATTATTCCTTATTATGTGCAGAATTTGGCAAACTAAGAGTATTTGCAGTTAGAATGCGGATTTGTAGTCCAGTATTAAATAAAATACAGCGACCTCTGCGGTCCAGTGCCTAAGCCTTTGGCAGCCTGGTCCACTGAAATGTAGAGGCTTCGGTTTTGATGCTTGACCTGTTAAATTTTGTACATACATACATACATAACTTCACGCCAGGTCCCTTGCGGGGTAGGCACGAACAACAGAGCGCCATTCAGGCTTATTCTTACACACTTCACTTGCTTATTTGACATTCATAGCTCTTGTCATGCAAGCTCGTCTGTTCTTAAGGTTCTTAAATTTTGTACTTTTCAATATTTGCTGTGAATATTACCCGTAATATAAGTCCTTCTGTTCGTCTGTCTTTTGAAATAACAAACTTTTCTCAGAAACTACCAGGTGTTTGGAAGATTTTTGGCAGAAAAGTTTAGTTTATATTATGGTGCTATACTTATGCGGAATTTATATAAATTTGAACGAGTGGTATAATTAATATATTAGTAATACTACACAGCGTTCGTGTGACTGTTTAGTGACTAAAGCAGTAAAATCGCGGAATAATTAAAAAAAAGGGTTGGTCGTGAATTATGTAGGTATTATACGAGTATGTATAGAGCACTTACGCGAGTACAGGCAACCAAATAAGTTCAGGTAACTAAACTACGGCGCGTTTACACTCATATTCATTCATAAATCTAGTATTTAGTAATATCATGAAATCCATATCATATAGTAAATATATTTTAGATATAGGTCCTCAGGTGTATAAATCGTACAAGGTAAGTAATGTATAAATATAATATTTTCTTAAGTTACCGTGACTAGTGTACATAACAAAACTACGTTTCAACGTTTTTCACGCAAGACAAGGACATCAAGTGTCGATGAGTATTGTTAAAGTTTTATTTAGCCTACCTTCAACTTGCCCACTTTAATTATTTAGTTTTAGTTTTGTTTATGGTTGCTATTTACTCTATGGGAGCCTAATCTAATTTACCACCGTTTCGCAACATGTTGTAGCTTGATTAAAAGAAACGTCGGAATAATAAAAATGAAATAATTACCGCGTATTAAACCTTTAAAACGTAAATTATAAATAGATATCTTTTGAATGGGCATAGTCGCATGACTAGTTTTTTATTTAAGTCAACAGATTGGGAGCTATAAGCTTCCAACGTAATAAAATTGTGTGTCCACCTTCTAACTTTTAAAGAATGAGGCTGTAGCGCTTTGAAAACACTTTCAGCGATAACTGGAATGAAAGTTTTTGAGATATCGGATATATTCGATTAAATCATTTTTTATGGTTCTATTGCTTAATGACTACGGTAGATGTTTTTCACATCTACGGAACCAATCATATTTCGTGATTGTCGCGAATCTCAAATCTTAAGCAATAGCAAGGCAAATACTAATAATAAAGATATGAGAAACCCTTGCGATATGTTATGGGTGTGTGATATTAAATGACGATATTATTCGACGCGAGAAGCGACATATTTCAGCCTCGGCATTGCTGCACGAACGTTGAACTAGTTCTCCCGTTTCGTCTCGTCGCCGTAGATGCGCGTGACTGAATCCCCTTCCCGTGGGGATTGTTACAAATTCCAAGATAAAAATGATTGCCTTTTAGCTTCGTATCTCTCCGTTTTCAAATGTAAAAAACAAAGACGAAACAGGAGCATTGAAAGCACAGTTTAGCTTTCGTGTTAAATCGAATTTCTAATAAAATATAATACCATTAAATAATAGTGGTCGTCCGTGCTCGGAACTCGAAATGTCAAAGACTGTGACATACTATAATCAGACATTTCGCCAAGGCTACACTGTTAATTTGACTTGAACAATAAATAAAAGAGCAAGTATAATAACAATAACAAAACAACTTTTCGTTGGTATTTAATAGTCAGTAATTTACCGAAAAAAAACATGCCATAAATGTTCGAGATATAAGACATAGCGTAGTTGTTTTGTATTTTTTTATTGTTATTTCTTATGAAATTTGTTTAACCAAAGCACCTCTATTATTGACATAAAACCATTTTACTCCTTCAATTTCTATCAAAACACTTTACAAAAAAATATTTATAAATAAGAGGTTAATAATTTGGTTTTATTATCTTTTAAAATACTACTTAATTTTTTTCACAATAAAATAATAATGCATTTGAAAGACGACCAGTGTCTATGCAATCCCCGCTATCCGCCCAAAAATCCTCAAGGATGTCCTCCAGCACCTGGGGAGCGGAGGAACCAACCTGTCGACGAAGTGCGTTTTCCTCTTCGGCGCATTCTCAAGCACTGATGCGCAGGATCAGCGTGGGCGTAACTACGTTCAAGTGTCACGCCATTCCTACTCTTTTTAATAAGGGTACCTTGCTGAGTTTCTGTACAAGTCAGCAATCCACTCTGTTATCTATGGCATCTTCAGTGAATAATTCTCATTGCTTTGGTCTAATCCCAGTAAAGGACCCGAAATGTATTTCCCCCTGCCTCATATAAAAAAAGTAAAAATAGCCTTAAATATAAGTGTATACACTCGTATGTGTACAGCGCGTAGCTCACTCCTTCGTGTGGCTCCATCAGGCACGGTCTCGAACATTTTACCTTCATACATTTACAATTTGTTGACGTCAAAGAAATATGCTAATATCTCCGGCGTCTGCGTTGCTCGTTTGCGCTGCACCAGCTGCATGTTTTAACACGAATGTATTGCATCTTCTTTGAAATTGTTGCACGTTAAATTGCTTTCACGACGAAAGGTTTCTCGCCGTATTATCTTAGTATATATTTATGAGATGTTCACGCGAAATGGGCTCTTATAGATAGCTGTGCAAATGTTCTTTCGTCTATTTGCAGATGTAGACCTAATAGTTATACCCACACGAAAACGGCCAGTTCCACTGGAAAACACTTTTTGAAGGTCATACATGTAAGTCAAAATTTAAGGCTACTTCCTATTCGTACACCGCTTCGCAATGTGTTATCGCTATTTAAAGGAGAAGCAGCAAGAAACTCCACTGCAACACGTATAGCTAAAACGCAACGGACAAGTGGAAAACGGATTGCAACGGACAAGTGGGAAAACGAATCGCAACGGACAAGTCGAAAATCTTCAACTGAAAAGTGACAAAATGAATCGCAACAAAATTTGAACTTGAAGTGTTACGGGCAGATTGTTAATGTACTTGTCCAATTTAAAAACCTGCCCGTAAAACTTCAAGAATATAGAAGTTTCACTTCAAAAATTTTTTCATCATTATTATTTATACATTATCTTAGTTTCTTTTTGTTAAGACGTTGTATTACATTTACTTTTCAAAGAATGAATGTAGTTATAACAAACAAAAATATTGTTACCGCTGCAATAATGACATACTAAAAATACTGCAACAAATCCCTATAGATTCCTTACATGTTATTCAAACTATAAACGTTATACAGAAGATAATATAAAAGGCTGGAGCGAGTAGCTATGTAAATGCAGTTCTGGCATTTAAATATTCTTCAATCGTGTACGAATATCCCTTTCTAAGGAAGGTACTTTTCAATTTAACTTTAAATTTACTGAAGGGCAGGTCTAACACTTCATTCAGAATTATTGAAGAAGCATCCAGCCTCCAAGCAAGAAGACAGCATGCATATGTATATGTACAGAACTAATATGATGTAGTATAGTTATAAGTTTGTACCTGATTTAAATATATTTACAATACGAGCAGTGAATACGAAGTTTATACATTGCGTTACTAGTTCTAGTTTGATTAAGAACGAACGGGTTTAAGTTTAATAATCGTCTAGATTACGAACTTAATAGTTAAATGTCATGGAACCGCATTAGCTTAATGATTAACGCACTCGCGTCCCACCAGAAAAGAACTTTTGAGGTACCTAGTTTTGTGACCTAATGTGCACATTATTACACTTATCACGTACCTACTGACAGTGAAGGAAATTACAGTGATGAAATTTGCAGGTCACCGGTGGTAGGGACTCTAGAGTTAGGAAACTCCGCACGATGCGTGCCGTACTCAGGACAGCCGCCATCTGGATCGGGCTGTTCACCCATTTACGTTATTATTGTTATACTACCGATTAAATTGGTAGAGCTGTTCCCTCTTCCCTATTCTATGACTCCTGTCAGATCCTATCTCATCCGCTGTTTCCCACCTTTAGCTTCGCGCCTGGTGTTGCAAACATCCATAGGCGACAATAACCATTTTCCATGAGCCTATTTGCCAATTTAAATATCTAGTCAGATAAATAAAATTGAAGTGTCTGTCTGTAATGTCAAAATAGCAGCTTTTTATTAAATGAATATGAAGCTATATTAAAATTTTTGTCTGTCTCGATGTTGCGGCTAATCTCTGCAACGGCTGGATCAATTATGTCAAGACTTTCACTGGCAGATAGCTGTTCTTATAAGGGGGTAATATACGGTTTTTTTTGTCGTGTTACGCAAAAAATCCACGTGGTCGAAGACGCGGGCACAATTAGTAAAAATTATTTGATCTAAGAATAAATATAAAAAAGCTACGTTCCAATTGCTAGTGTACTATGCCACTTGGCACCGTGTGTAGTGCGACAGTTGATGTCTAACTTGTAGATGAAATAGGAAAACCATAACCGGAAATTAGGACCCGCACAAGCCCGGATTAAATATCCTGGCAGCTCGATAGCGCGGTATCTTCGAGATGAGAAATCGAATTAGAGATTTGAGAGGCAGCGGCGCTCGCGTGCCTCCCTGCGCCACCCTCTTCCACCCTCTTCCACCGCCCTCAGCCACTATCGATGGTTAATCTACCCGAAATAGTTTTGACTATCGCGAATATTGTATTGATAAAATACCAGTCAGGTTTAGACAGTGTTAGTATGCCAGAAGTCTTCTTCAAATTCTACTTTGAAAATGAATTCAGTTTTTAGAGTACCTATTGATGATTAGTCGATATCAACACCCGGCCGCCACTGGCACGCCACGATTATTTATTCTCTAAATCAAATGTGTTCATTCAAAATTTTGCTTTTAACGAAAATTGCGCGGACGGAGGTGTATGAAATGTTGCACACTTATTGTTTATACAGAGAGGAAGAGACGAATGCTAATATTTTTATTAAAATTATGCATAGAAAAATTTTAAATCAATAAAAAAAACATTACACATACTAGAATATATACTCTTTTGTTTATTGTTCAAGTCAAATTAACAGTGTAGCCTTGGCGAAATCTGTGATTATAGAAGCTATAGTCTTTGACATTAATTATTATTAACTTCAATCACGGGCGGCCACTATTCTTTATTAGTATATTTCTTCTATTCGTTTGTATACCACTAAGGTTCTTCTAAACGGTTGGGCCGATTTTGATGAATTTTTTGTGTGTTCAAGTGGAGTTGAGAACGGTTTAGATTCATCATTAGATCCGATAGTTGGTTCTGAAATCGGTAGCTTTTTTTCAGGGCAAGACAACGCGTGCTGGGACCGTTAAAAATGTACGGTGAAATTGGGAGGGCCCCCTGTGCCTAAATGAATTATAAAGCGTGCGCGTGATAACAATAGAGTAACGTATGTGTGTTTTCCCATTGTAATTTGGTGGAGTTGTGAAATCCTCGTGCGAACGAGGTCGACTCAAGAACAATCGACACAAACAAGTTCGGGTTTCGAGTGTACTTTGGATTTGAATATTAATCGTCTGTGTGTTGGTCCGAATCCCATCGCCATGTCGCAGCCTCGTCCTCGTGTGACGCAATAACCGAAATAAGCCCTTTCGGTAAATAACACATGTAATGATACATTTTTGCCAGGTGGTTAGGGTATTTGCCCGACTGGATGGCTACCACCCCCGGTCTAGAGTGTGCCGCCATAACAACTTGGATTGTGTTGCGGCGCCAGTGGCCAGGTTCCACTTTCTACTTCATATTGTTGTCCATAGGTGAGGGTAACCACTGTCTATGATAGTTGGCTGTCAGCTTGTCCGCTGAACTTCAGCAATAAAACAATACCAAAAGATATTTTCGTACTTATACTGTGCGCTAAAACTGTTATGGTATTATTGTTGGAGTGAAAAAAAAATGTTTTTAAAGTACCTATTGATGGTTAGTCGACATCAACGTTCGGCGACGACTGACACGCCAGAGCTGTGCTGTGTTTAACATTTACTATGTTTACCGCTGTATGTACCTATCATTATAGATTGTCTAATCAATTATTCATTGAAAAATTTATAAAATATGTAAAGATTTTATTTTTGATATGAAACTTCTTAAGAATTGTCTTGATTTGAAATTCATTGAAAAGAAAAAGTGACTCGAAAAAGAAATAAAAACACAAATCTATAGACCTCATTCTTCTCCGTGTAGGAAGGGAGAAAGAATACAATTTCCTGCGGCCGGGTGGCTTGTCGTAAGAGGCGACAAAACAACCCACAGCCAGGTGGTAGGGCATTTGCCCGACTGGATGGCGACCACCCTTGGTCTAGAGTATGTCGCCATAAAAACCTTGTGTTGTGTTCTGCCATTGATGACCAGGTTCCAGTCTCCTTTAAGAGAACAGCAGCGCTTTGTATCACCTTCGGTGTTGCAAATGTTCATTGGCGCTGGTAGCCGCTTTCCATCAAGTGGGCCATCTGCCTTTCCGCTGAACTCGTGCAATAAAAAAAACTAACTAATCTTGCGAGAGAATGAGACAGAATACATTATATTTAATAATGTAAACACTATTCTCACACAGATAGTGTTGGAAATGTTTCGAAGTTTTTCGTTAATATTTCAAATTTCGTGTTCGTTTAAAGCTTAAATATATTACAACAACACAATATACGAATAGTGACGTCATGAAATTTAGAATCCCTCCCACCCCTTGTCACACTTTTCACTACTACTGCGTGTGAATTGCAAACTAACACCTTGTTTTGTTATACTATATATATACTTATATACGTATATACTTCGCAATAACCGTCCGTGTAACTGAAGCTATGATTGTAATTTGAATTAACCCATTGTACAGCAAACATCGATAATAGTGGCCTATATAAATAAATGGTGATGCGGTTTGGCGGCGTACAGCTGTACAGCGCTGCAGCGCTCCTTATTCCAATCGACCCACTATAATTATGCGGCAATATATTGATATTATATTAAACACGATACACATTTAATATCGATCCATTGGCACTAGAATATACTAGTGCTCATAATAATTTATTAATTGACGGGCGGGCTATACTTCATCATTTATGACTGCGGTGCAATCTTATTCGATGCAAGAGCATGAGTTAATTAACGCAGCTGCAAAAAGAATTGTTGGTTTGAATAAAGAAAAAGTGTGTATAGCTTGAAAAAAGGTTACATAAAGATGAGAATACATATAATATGGCCATAAAGTCTAGAATATAAACTATTTTGTTGCGTTTTAGCAATATTCCATCTTTTGTCATTGAATTATAAACTTTGTTTCAATTCGTGCAGGAACGGAGAAAGAATACAATTTCCTGCGTTGCGTGAGCCTGTCTTAACCGGCGTCAAAACAACCCATAGTCAGGTGGTAAGGCATTTTCCCGACACAATGGCTACCACCCCTGGTCTAAAGTATGTCGCCATAACAACCTTGAGTTGTGTTCCGGCATTAGTGACCAGGTTCCAGCCTCCCTTAAGAGAGCAGCAGCGCATTTGTAACATCTTTGGTGTTACAAATGTCTACAGGCGATGGTAACCGCTTTCCATCATGTGGGTCTTCTGCCGGTCTGCTGAACTCCTGCAGTAAAAATAAATCTATATAATTTCAATTTCAAAGTGGATCTGAAACTACAATCTGCAAAAGTACTTAAATATGGATATATTATAACAATACTAAGTTTCACATGAGTAGTGATTTTTAAAGTTTACCAAAAATAATAGAACTACGTTTAAACGTTTTTAAGCGTGGTATTTTATTGATTTTTATTCTGACGTTGCGGTCACTTTTCAATAGCCGTGATCACGGAAGACAAAGTTATTAAGAGTAATAATCGCGAAAACTAAGGAAAATACTATTTTTACCAAGGACGTTTAGCGGAAATTGAAGCAAAAGCTTTTTGTTATAATTGACGATATTAACCAAAGAACAGCCGACATGACACCTCCATAGCGGCGGTTCGCTTCTTTGAATCACAATTGTCCTGTCAATCAGTTTCAAGGCGTTATAAAAGTCTGGCTTACAAAATTAATAGCCTTTATTATATAAGTGAATATCTTAGGTTATGTTTGCATAAACCAACTTGATATTTGTTCGGTGTAAAGTAAAATTTACTGCGCACTAGTAAGTATCAAAATTACTCTTGTCATAGTGGTAGGGTTGCTAGATTTCACACAAATGTTTGAAAGTGGTGCCCCTATAATTTTCAATTCTTTTTGGCCAATCTTATTTCTCAATTTTATTTTTTTTAAATTAACTAATCTACGGACTCTAGTTCCGTACCCTTTTTAAACTGAATTATTCTTGGACTTTTTTGAATTTATACACGCTTATTGTTTATGTGTTATTATGTGTGACATTAATTTTATGTTTTTTGTGTTGTGTTGTGTACCTTAAGAATAACTTATATAATAATTATTTTTTCTAATTTTAATACTTAACTTATACTAATGTAGAGTGTATCTGTTACATGCTGGTGTTGTGAGAAAGTGCATGTGCAGTGTGTGCCTCAATTTTATTTTAGAAAGTTGCTTTTTCGATAATCCTAAATATGTTATAAATGCGAATGCCAGTTTGTTACGCTTTCACGTTGCCAGATAAAAAAAAAACCGTTCTCAAGGAATAGGTACAAACAAAAAATATCAGCGCTGTAATTGCAGTATTTTAGATTCACTAACAAACATTACATAGTGGGGTCCGTGCAGGAAAGGAGAAACAATATTATTGCCTACGGCCGGGTGGTCTGTTGCAAAAGTTGACAAAAGAACCCACAGCCAGGTAGGGTATTTGTCCATCTGAATGGCTACTACTCCTGGTCTTGACCAGGAGTGGTCAGTCAGGTTCCAGTCTCTCTTTAGAGAGCGGCAGCATATTGGTAGCACCTTAAAAATATCCATAGGCAATGGTAACCACTTCCATGTGGTGGACCGTCTGCCTGTTTGCTAAACTCTTGCAATAAATAAACAATATTTATTTTTTATTGTACACAAAATAGTTTACAAGTAAAACTACAAAATATTGGTGATGTACAAAGGCGAGCTTAACCCTAAAAAGAGTTTTGTTCCATCAAACCTATGGGTCTAGCGAGAGTGGAAAGACAAGAGGTAGGATTGTGTACATGAAAGTCGTTACATAAAAATAAATATGACATAATAAACTACATACAGAATACATACAATAATGTTCAGAGTGACATAATTTAGTCTCCACGCGAACGAAATTTCCCTAGCATTACTAGAATTGTATAATTCAAACAAAATTATACACCTCGCAGTTATTATGATGTAAATTATGAAAAGTCTTAATTAGATATTTCGTAAATTGTAAAGGATTTTTACATCAGGTATCGCGATTTGAATAAAAAGAAGAGTTGTATAAATTGGGAGTTGTTTAGTTGTGAAGTGGTGAATTGCAAATGAGGCTTAGAGGGCGTCGAACAAAGCGGATGGATTCCGGAGACGAAGGGGGCAGGGGAAGCTCAGCAGACGGATCTTCATAATAATTAACATTTGAAAACAACTCGGCGAGATTACACTCAATAGCTCCAGCAATGTCTGCTTGTGGAGCGGCTTAGACGATCCGATTGTTCGAGATGTGCAGCTACGCGGACCATCCTTCGGACATCGCAGGGAATAACTTATATTTTTAACTTTAAAAAAAAGTTATTTTCTTAAGTAAATATCCTATTATTTATACGAGTATAATACTAAAATGAATGAATGTTATGGAGAAAAATACACCAAAGTATTTAGTAATGCTACCAATTAATGTGTTGGCGGCTGCTCCATCTCTGCCGAAGAAAGAATACACATTTATCTTGTTACAATTACCCGTAAGCAGCAGTGACCACTTTCCACCAGATGGGCCAACACTATGCCTGCTATAGGGCATATAAGCCGATATGTTAAAAATAACTTAATATTGCAGGTATCCTCGCACCCTCGTCAACGTGGTGTCCCCACCGAGTGAAAGTGAGGTCGCGGCGATGCCTCCCCCCCCCCCCCTCCCTTGCGGGCTGACACGCCTCTGACACCGTCACAATTACAAGCGCTCGAAATGGAGCCACTTGAACGGCGCGGCGCCTCCGTCGCGCACAATGACGGGTCTTCGCCTACCCTCAAAATGTAAATGTTACACTTCTTCGCAAGTGGGAATTGACATGTCGCCTTCCACGCTCGCGTCTAATTTAGCGATGTTAACGGGACGCTGACAAACACATTTACATTTATGAAACTTATTTCATACATAAATTTGTATATATTACACGAATAAATTATAATAAATAGTAGTTTATTAATGTAGTAGTAATTACATTATTTATGAGAAATGCAAATGAATACGTAAGTAACAAATACACCCCAATTCTGCGCTTTTTTAACAAAAACAAAAGTGACTTCCAACTAAAACATAAATATTTAACCGACTTTCTGCAACATCTTAAGTCGGTGCCAAATAAAACATAAAAAACAACGCCAAAGCAAAATATAGTAATATTTATGAATTATTTCGCACTAACTTCAAGATGTTTTAGAAAGAAGTCGGTTTACAACTTTAGAGGATTTCGACTTTCAAGGAGAAGCCATTGATCAGATCTTGATTTTGTGGCTATGTGACCATTTTGAGAGTATAGTTTAATAAATTTGAAAATCGATCCACAATTGACGGAGAAATCGTGTAACACGGATACAAAAAATAAATTAAAGTACCTGTAGAAAATGTAATACTGGCATATATATGCAATACAAGCCTTTTTATCGAAGAATTTAGGCGCTTGGCGTTCTTTAATAAGGGTTACTTTTCATGGATTACATATATCAGATTCGTACTTGGTGACTATGGGATCACCTCGGAAGTATTAAAGAAAAAAATGAAAAATTATACACATACAACGGAACATTAACGAATGCGCATCTTTCGTCATCAATCTTCATTCGGACATCAAAATAAGTTGATAGAAAAATATTTCCAAAAAAATAATTCAATAAAATTTCGTATGCTCATGTTTTGATGAAGAGGCTCCGAAACTACTGAACCGATTTGATAAAATCTTTCACTGCTGGCAAGTTACACTCACCCCGGGTGACATAGGCATATATTATATTTACAAAAAGGGATCCTTACTAAAACTCCAATAATGTAACACAAAGTGTAAAAAAAAAACACCTAAAATCGCATGCGCTGCGAAAACTATTGATGGTAGAATAAAATATTGTACTACGACTTTGCAGAACATCATTATTTGCAAGTGTCGCGTCAGCATTTTTCTAACTATTATAGTTATGCCACAATAAGTGTTCATTTATTTTATTTTTAAAATGTAATTAAAATGCCGCCGCTAGAAAAGGCTCTTTATTTGTATCTTGGTATTCATCCTTATCAAAATAATTTACTTCATATTCAAGACTGCTTCAATACCATTATATAAGTTTTTGAATTATTCAATTCGGATATCCCATTCGAATGATATCACAAGTATAAAAATATAAGTATTAGGACACGCGGCCCCCCCTATATTAAGACCCCGCCTATATTATTATAGAAATTTAAATTAAAAAAATCGCTTTACAATTGTCGGAGATATCATATTACGAACAAGTTGGTTAACAATTTTCTGATTTATTATTTTGATATTACAAACAGACACTAAAAATTTATTTTGTATCTCTAAATATAAAAAAAATATATATTTTTCTTTATTTCTGAATTACATACACCTGTATATTACTTATGTTTTAATAAAAATAGAAGTCATCCAATTTATATTTGTAAAGTTGTTAGTTAACTTCCGAACCTAGCGAATTAGGTTCTTATCTTCGTTTGGACGTAGACGTCCATCAAAATAAGTGTAAGAATTTATTCACATTTTAAAATAACAATGTACCTAATGCAATTATAAATCAGGGTTTATTATATTATCTCCAGGACATAATCGATCAGTTAAAATTTTCCCATTGTTGTCCCGTTTGCCTTAATCCGCAGAACATAACCGAGTGGCGAATTGGACGAAACGGTAAAATACAAAAGATAGTTTTCGCGAACGAGGTCAGGTGGCACAGGCACAGGCTCGCGTCCAATTTATCCGGAGTGCAGCAGGGGCGTGCTATCCGATTCGTGTTTGCCCCCGAATCGCAACTATTGATTCGGATGGAATTAATTCCGAGCAGTGTCCGTCCGCGGCCGTTCGCAGGCGTGTCCGAACACCCCGCCTGTTCGACAACGGAGTCGCTGGCGCTTACACAGCTGGATATCGTCAAATGACACGTTCGATTGTGCCGCCGACACGATATTGTGGGGGATAGATAAATGGGACGCTCACTTTTCTGAAAAAAGCTGTCTGTTCACATTTTTAGACTAGTCACCCGTGGTCGAAATTCGACCATAATGGTTAATTTAAATTATAAGTTTGAACATTATTGAGGCTCTGTTGTCAAAGACTATATATACTTCGGTAATCATTCATACATATCGTCAAGGCTACTCTGTTAATTTGACTTTGACAAACAGTACAAACAAACAAAGAGTATACATGCGTGTGTGTGTCAAATTCATGGTATTGTGTATAATTTTTTTTTTATTCATTTTTGTCTTTTCTTTTTTTTGCATAATTAAAAAAACTTGAGAGGTGTCAAGGGACACCCGGATGGAACGAAGTTCCTTTCGATAAATTAGTGAAGAATTGTCATATTATTTTTTTTATTATTAACAAATATAATGTAATATAAACTTAATCAGTAGGCTCAATTTTAGTAATAATGAGAGAGAGAGAGAGAGAGAGACAGAGAGAGAGACAGACAGAGAAACACGCGCACGCCGCATGGCTTACAACTACAGCAAAAAGTTTCGTTACAACTTTTGGTCTTAATTTTTTCCGTCAAGCCCCCTTTCGCAACGCGCGATAAGGAATTTCGTTCCAAAAATATTGAGCATTATGGACTCCGTCTCTATATAAACTATAAGTGAGACCCAAGTGAATAGGTATCGACTAGGTAAGCGTGCTCCATCCTAGATCGCATTGTCACTTACCATCTGGTGAGATAGCTATCAAACACAAGCCTATACCATGGCAAAAAAGCTATTATACCAGAGTACACCAGTTAGCAAGTGACGCCAAACAATAGTTATGAAAGAACTTAATTATGTATTTTCAAAACCTAACAAGAACTTTCCAAAAAATTTCACTACACACGATAAGTAAGGTGGCGTGGAAGTTTATTGCTCGACAGTGCTTACAAGACTAACTTAATTAAAATTAAATTGTTATAAACTATTTTAACTTAAAATCTAATTATTAGCCTAATCGATGACCAAAAGCTGCGTGGTCAGCACTTTCGTAGGCCAAGGCAGGCTGGCCGATTGCCTTATTCGCAATACAAACAATGTTAAGGCCTTCACCGACATTCAAAACGAGGAGCGACATCATATTTATTTAGTTTTCTCACGTTCTGCCAAACACAGCACTTCAGCAAATATCTAGCAAGATAGTAAATACACAAACATTCATTTAAAAAACAATGTTATTTGCTAGGTTTTGAAATTGTACAGCTTAAAATTATTCTGCATTTTATTATTTTATCGAAAACAATGTTATTTTGTATAATATCCATTGTTACTTAATATAGAAAAACATTCAGTTGCATGAATATTCTCACCAAGTAACAAATATTAGCCTAACATTTTGTAGAAAAGTAATAAAATAAAAATGTAACGTAAACAAAAGAGCACTATATTCATAGAATCGGCAAATGGTGGCCGCGGTCCCAAAACTTTTACATTAAATTTTAAAAAGATGCCTCTGAAAAGGGTTCGCAAAATCTGATAAAACGCCCTTCATTATTGAAATGCAATAAGTGATATTGCATTATTAATACTCCAGCCATGTCCCATTGATAAAACATTCGAGTTATTTTGTCGTATCCCCCTCGGGTCCGTTCTTATCTTCGAATCGGATCCACTCGGTTCTACTGTAAAGCGATCTTCCTACCTTCTTTTCTTCACTTCGTGGAGTCTGCGAGTTCTTATGTTGTGATTCTTCGGCCTGTCCTTTAGGGTTTGACGGAGGTTAGATAATAATTAAAACTCAACTATTAGAACGATTTGATTTTGGTATTCGTCGAAAGCCTCCTTTTCACGCCGGTCCAATATTTAAGACAAAACGTTTTAAAACGTCTGTACAATTCATATGTTAAAAACTCTAAAAACATCGATATATTTAATGACAGTCAAACATTCTTCAAAATAATATCCCAGACAGATTAAGTATGTTTAATTATTCCTATTTTTTGCTTATGCTTTTTTAAAATTATTATTTTATTGTCTAATTAATATCTTATAATATGTACATCATGCAAATTTAACTTTTTATTTGACATCTTACGATATATGACACGATGCATGATGTGTGTGTGGGAGTATATTTAGCATGAGCATTGTTTAAATTTAAGACGGATGTATATGGTGTATCCTGTTGATGGTCTACAATAAATAAATAAATTATTGCCATGTAACATAACTTTCCTTTCCGGGAAGTGTAGGAAACCTACATGAACACTGGCTGTTTGGAAGCCTCATTATTTTATATTAAAACTATCAACCACGTGTCTGATAATATTATCAGTTGCTATTGAACTGTTGATATGAAATATTATATCGTATTTAATTAATATAAAATATAGTCTAAGTGAAGTGTATTTTTTATTATATACATATACGCGCATACACCATACATACATACAAGCAATTGTTACAGCCTGCTAAAATGGTGGTTTTAAACAATACCAGTTTAGGTGACTCTCTTGCATTTTATATGTTATATCACGGATAAGGCAGCTGCTGCGGTTACCGGGGTTTCTAAGGCCACCCTTCCTTCGCATATTAAATATTACGCACAAGCTCAGGCGGCGTTTTATTGCCATATAAAGGGATAACTCTAATAGAGGATTTATAATCTTGTCTCTCGGTTTAATCGCCACCGCACGCCCCTTGGCTCCAACTGCTGCAATTTGAGTCTTGATTTAGTAATAGCAAATGTGTTGCGGAGGTTACCCGTGAAATGACAAGTTTTTGTGGCTAATAAATGTATTTAATGATGAAATGGAAATACGTGAAGTTTTCAGCTTTGTGACTGTATACAAAACGAATGTAAAACAATACCCAATTGTTATATCATATTGTTATTAGCGGTTCCGGCAGACGTTGTACTGTCATGTAAAAATGAAAATCTACAACCTGATTCTAGTGCCATCTACCGGTTCCAATTGTGAACGACAAGGCGGGACCTAAAGTATCGCGCCATCTATTAGATGCTTATGTAACTCAATTGACAATTTTTTTAATATTAATTAAAATTAAATCTATTCTGTGTCCTAAGATGGCAGAAATCCAGCGAAATGAAAAAAACCTCAGAATCGGTTGAGTAGTTTCGGAGTTCATCGCGGTCAAACACTGTGACAGGGATTTTTATATATATAGATAATAGTTATGCTGCATTATATATTTACTAAATTAAATTACTGAAAATTTGAATTACTACAAACTTATCTAATATAACACCGTTCTAATAAATAAAAAAAGAAAGCCAATTCGTTGCTTAGTAATTATCACCCACTCTTCTTCGATGAATCGATACCTGTAACGAAGCATCTGAACGTGTAGGGGTGTAACCAAGAGTAACGGGGTCAAGGGCGATCCCATTTCTCGCCTCAACGGGCAGATTGTTCCAACATTCCCGGAAATCTCATCTGCGTGGACTTCCCTTATACACCCATTAAGAGTCGGCTAAATTATCCACCTTATCGGCGGATATACATGTGTATCATTTTCAAAGTTCCTTCAGATAATATAATGAGCCTTACAAGAGTCCCTTGCGGCGTTTGTGGGAGCGATATCCAAAGTTTAAACAGCATAATGGCGAAAGTAATAACGGCAACAATTCAGTTTTTAATTAAAACGGTTTGAAGCGTGGCATTTATTTGAATTTTATTGTTATTCTGACGTTTTATTCACTTTTCAGTAGTCTAGTTAGTTAAAGTTATTATTTACCCTACCTCGAATTTGTTCATTTAAATTTTTGTTTACGCTTATTATTTACTATATGGGTACCTAATAACTAATTTACCAGCGCTTCACAATATGTTATGGCTTGAAGAGAAGCGGCGTAAGAATCTCTTCAGCAAGCATGTCTAGTTCAAATTTATTTTTATTAAAATGGGTGGAAGGAAAAGTAAAAGAAATTATCAGTCAAGTTGGTTTGTGTTCCGTTGCACGCAGAAAGAGCTAAATTAGATTAGGCTACCACAGAGTAAATAAAAACCATAAAAAAAAATTAAAACTAAATAATTAAAATGGAAGTTGGCGGTAGGCTAAATAAAACTTTGACAATTGTCATCTTTGTCTTCCGTGATCACGGTAACTGAAAAGCGGCCGAAACGTCGGAATAACCAAAATCAAATAAATTATTGCGCTTAAAACCGTTAAAACATAGTTTTATTATAACAAGAATTAATACGCATTGTATTATTGTCTATATATTAATACGTGCAGCAAAAACTTTGTATCCCTTTTTACGAAAATTGCGCCGATGGAAGAGTATGAAATTTCGCATACTTATAGTTTATATAGAGAAGGAGTGCACAATGCTAAGACTTTTTTTAAATTATGCATAAAAGTACATTCAATCAATAAAAAACATTACACACCATGTATTTGACACACACATACTCATATATACTTGTTTGTTGTTGCCTTGGCGAAATCTGTGATTATAGAAGTATAGTCTTTGACAAACAAATTATTAAATTATTATGGTCGAATTTCGATCATGGGCGACCGCTAGTATTAGTAATTGCCTGTATGTAATACTAGCTTTGAATACGTCAGGTTCGTACTAATATGTACTATTTATATTTAAACTTGTGTCTACGACCTTTAGTCGAAGCTTTTTAATAAATAATAAAAAAAACACCTTGCTGTACTGATGATAATGTCTATTAATTTGGGTAAAAAGTAAACTCACACATCACATTTCAGAGTAGTGCGTAGCGCGTAGCGTGTAACGCGTAGCATGTGCTACATACCTTGTTTGTAGCAAACTCTTCTATAATAAACGATAAATTGTTTTTAGTATTCTGAGGATGCCAAAAATGAGGAGATTCATAAAAACGTCAGGTCTGTTAGTCTGTTTGTTTCACTAGGTATGTCACTGTTTATTTTTTTCTATAAGCATCTATTCATTAAAAAAGTATAGATAGTTGCCAAAAACGTAATTAAGGGATAAAGAAAAAATTCAAGGCTAGAAAATTCAAGTTGAATCTAAGTTAAGCCATATTTCTCATCCGTTACACGGTTAAGCCGACGGAAAACTACGAAAAGTTTTCCTGTCACTAGTAATTGTATTTTTCTTACTCAAAATTTGCAATATTAAATGCGTAAATTAATACTTATATTGAAAATAAAATGTATATTTAAAGAATAAGAATTTTAGCATGTGAAGTGTATTATACGATTTAAGATAGTATTTTTTGACTTGAAGTAAAAAGTATTAGTTAAAATTAAAAGTTAAGCGGGTAGGCTTTCGAGCTGTTACATATACTTTATTTCATTTAAAGCGAAGATGATGACACGGGTGTATTTGATTTGAATGTTGTTTATAATTCTATTACATCGTATAGAAAGTCCCCTCTCTCCCAGGACTGATTATACACCGACAATTGACGGTACTAGTTGGTGACGAAACGGTCAGGGTACAGTCTAATATTTACGAGAACGGTCATGGTATGGTACGGTGTGGTGGACAGAGACCTTTAAATGAAAATTCCTAAAGAGCTTTAAATAAACATAGGAATATGTCGGGAAGACAAGGCGAGTTCGGCCGTTAAGTGCAGCCACCCGAATATTACGAGCGAGGCAATGACCGTGGAGTGCAGGATTCTCAACCAACTGTAAAAAGTGAGTTATGGCCTTTGAACGACTTGGCTGTGCGTAGTTTAGTTTCCCTTCCACTATTTTCTAGTTAAAATATTAGATCAAAACACGAGGCTACGGTATTATTACTATTAATGTTTAAATTAAAATATTATTAGTTGTATTTAATCCCTTAGGAGTACCTATTAGTACAATACTAAGCCTAGCTCACCCCTTATGCATAAGGCTCTTAACCTTGGCGCTGGTAAAGGGTGAACGTGCAATGAAAGGAGTGGCCCGAGCGGCGCTTTCAGAGGTCGCGCGGGTCGCGGTTCAATTACCATCACGCCGGGGACCTCCATCTACATTCAAATTGGGGATCAAACAAAAATTGTGACCTCCCCGAGCATATCAAAGAGGCTGTTGACAAAATAAATTCCCAAATTCCCGTCGTTCCGCTCCACCCTGATTTATTTCTGCCATTATAAAAGCTTTTGAATATCGCTGTAGGCTGAAGGTTTACGACGCTTGATGACGAATTACTACTACTGAGCTACATTATTATTAGCACGATAACATCGTGCCAATATTGATGTAGCTTCTCTTCATTTTTCCTTGTTATATCTTTAAATCTACTATATCTTGGGGCCTTGTATGGGACTCTCTCTCTCTCTCTGTTGTTGTAGTCTGCTTGTATAATGGTTAATACGAAATAACAGCATAACATTTTAGTACATCATGTGAATATGATAACTATAATAATATTTTTCTTTCCTTTTATTGTGCCTTGGTCATATTGAATATGTACTGTTTGCTACAATTCCATTAATTCTTAAAAAAGTAATTCGGTAATATACTTCTGTAAAAAACTTATAAAAAAAGAACTTGACATATAAATAGAATAAGACAAATATAAAGAAAACCAATTTTTAGCTAGACGTGTTGCTGGGGAGTATGTTGCCGCTTCTTCTCTTTAACACCGATAACACGTTGCGAAGCGGTGTACATAGACTAGGAAGTAAAATTATTTTTTAACTTATATGTGGAAATTATTATCCTACTAATATTATAAACGCGAAAGAATGTATGAGTGTATGTTTGATACTCTTTCACGCAAAAACTACTGAATGGATTTTGATGAAACTAAAATAATATAGCTTATACATCAGAATAACCCATAGACTATGATTTATAAAAATGTAGTATGAGTTTACGACTTTCTATCGCCACGCGGGCGAGACCGCGGAGCGCAGCTAGTTTTGAGTAACGCCTTTTAATCTCAATTTGAATTATGAAATAATGTAGTGAATTCATGTGTTGACGGGATTTGTGCGGTTGTAAATCGCCAACAACTTATAATAAAGACTAAACAATTATATTGGTACGGTGGCATCCTTCGACTTACTAGAATAGTTTAATCAATATTTTATCGGTATTTCGCTAAAGTTCTTTATATTTCTAACGTTTACCGTCATTACATATTAATTGAATTTCAGTCTATGTTACACACTTAAAGATATTCTTTGAAAGCTAGTTCTCTATGCAGTTCTTTTGCGATAAGTTTAATAAATCAATTTAAAAACTATTTGCGACTTTAAAATTCGTTTTAATGTATTCTACTGTATTTTAAACTAACTTTTTTGCAAACTAAACTACTATAGTCTAAGGATAAGACTGAATAACGTGAAGTTGAGAACTCAAAGGAGTACCTCGTTAACAACTAGAATAGCGGGGCGTTGCTACAGTTTAATATGAAATAGCACTTGCTTAGTTGATAAGTAGGAATGCAGTCTTAACTGATAGACCCTTCGAGGGGCAGGGTGGGGGAGACAGGGGCAGTGGGTTGAGGCCGGATCGCAGATATCGCCCGCATCGGGCGCTGCGGCTAACGCGCGATTAATGGCTGCTAATAAAATGCTCGCTTTAGAGTCGCTTACGACTAGCTCTGGTCTCTTGTTGTCTCGAAGGACATACACACAAGGCTATGTTTATACCAACTGCATAGTGACGTTTTTATAAATGAATGTAAGGACATCTGATAAATATCCAGACGCCTCACTGTAACTTGGTAGTAAACAATGATTAACTGATACACAAAACAAATACACCCTTCGTGCATGTATTTAATAAGTAATAACGGACCAAATTATTTGTAAGACCTTACATTACAAAGTATAAAAAGTAACACATTCATTACAATATCATCACACTTTATTCATAAGACGTGATTCCCGCGCTGTTAGGAGATGGTTGTTTATTTTTAATGAGTGGCATTACTAGCCACAATGGTAGGCAAAGAGTTCTTAGTCCATACAGCCTTTTCTGATGTATTAAGTTTTGGTAGCTCAGTCAAATTGTAAATCTAATTGACACCAATCAATGGAGTTTTTGTAAAAGAATAATTACTACTCAAAAACAATATAATATATAATAATAATAATATCAGCACATAAATGCCCACTGCTGGGCTCGAGCCTCCCATTAAGGGAGGGTTTTTTTCCCACGCTTGTCCAAGGCGGCTTGGCAGGTTTGACACATCAGTTATCTCTATGTGCAGGTTGCATCACGATGTTTTCCTTCACCGTTATTAGCACGTGGTAATTATAACAATATGCACATTAGATCAGAAAACTCACTAAGAGGTGCATGTGTTCCGGTCAGGATCGAACCATTACGCTACTACGACTTAAAAAAAAAACAATACTCTACAATAATATTAGTGTAACATTATATTCTAGAAAATAAAACTGCATATTACAACATCACTTCTCAGAAAACTCCTTTTTTCGAGTAAATTCAACTAACAACTGTTTCGACTTATACATTTTCTCTTCTAAACAAGTGTAATATACTTACGTTGTGCTGATAACAGTTACATTTTTGGATTTTTTTACATAATATGTTTCAAACAAATAATTTAATATTATTAATAAGATAATTATAGCACGATGATATTAACACCTAAGAGCTCAAAGATGCTCAAATGTTTGTCATTTATTCCTAAAACATAAAGAATGTGTAAAACTTGTGCAATTCAATATAGAATATCCGTCTGGGGAAGAAAAGAAAACGCGATCCCAACCTAAGTTTATTCGAGACAATTCTATTTTGATCACCTTTACGGTATTGGGAAGACGATTGCTGGCTGTGATAGTAAAAGCAAACAATATTCACACCCGGAAACGGCCCTCACTGGTACAGTAACGTACAAGATATATACCATCATAAATATTACCGAAATTCGGAATAGAATGGAAACAGTAAACGCGCCGATTCTTTTTGGCCGTAAAAAATACATTCAATACAAACAATTTAGAAAACTCACTTGAACACATGTTTGCCCGACCTTTAAGTACACCTGTGAGTTTTTGTCGCTTAAGCCTAAGTTTACACTACAATTGTTGTCACCAGACTCATCATTTTATAGCTGAGACAGGTATCGATAAATCGCAGTGCACGTAAGAAAAACTGGCAAGTATATGTAAAACGAGTATTGAATCACGTATATAGAAAATATTTTATAAATAAACTAGCTATCCCGGCAGACGTTGTCCTGCCCTGAAGAAATAAAATTTAGAACCCGATTGCTGCGCCATCTACAGGGTCCACTAAGATGTAAGCTATTATATCTTTCAAGTTGGATCTGCACACTGCACACGGTGTGCAAATTTGATTAAAATCGGTTAAGTAGTTTAGGAGTCCATCGCGGACAAACAACGTGACATGTAATTTATATATATTATGATGATAGAATGAAAAACATAATGTGGAAAAAAGTGGTCTATATGAAATCTGTATTGAAAAACTTCCTTAAAACCTATTATATTGTTAAATTGCAAAATCCGGAGCTTTTGTTGATATTAAAAGACCACGACACTCGGAACCTACCAGATTTTCCCGGCAAGGCTTAAAAATAAAAATCAACTTCCGTGTGTTGGTAGGTATCTATAAAACTTCAAATTTAGTTGATAGATTGACTTAATGAATTAACATCAGACTGACTCACAACAATGCGTGACTAAATTGATCGGGTATTATACAAATAGAATATACACATAAACAGCGGTACACGGGCAACCGAGGCACGTTGCATGGATAAATCGTTGGTGCATTTCTTGTTCTTGATACAAGATCCTTTGGCGCGCGCATTCGCCCCAACCTCCCCCCAGAGGCGGGACGCCTTAATTGCGGATGCAGAGCCACATCGGAGTGGATAACAAATGTCTGTTTTAATTGGCAACTCTCGGTTTCTTATACCCGCTACTTTATGGCCCGCTGGGAAATAAATTATGTCCCATGATACAACTGTGCTAATATCCACCAGTTTTTGGTATCAGTAAAAGGATAACATGAATCTTAAACTACATCAAAACAAATTTTCACAATCAAAACCCCTAAAGGGTGAAAATGTTTCTAAAATAAAATTTAATTCAAATAAATTATTTTTAAATATATACATTATGAAAAAATATCAAAATATAAATTAGAAAAGTATATGTGTAATTTTTATTATAAACCATACAACGAAATAAACAATCTATTATAAGTAAGCATAATTAATTAATACATATATTACATGTATAGTTATATTGCCTCCTACGTATAGTCTTTTAAGATTATAAGTAGTGTCGGCCCGCGTCTTCGTCCCGGGGGAACGGTGTCATATACCCACCTGTATATGCCACTAATAATCGTTTGAGTAATTTAGACCTGAAAGCGTAAATATATCTACATTCACTTTTATAATGTGCTCAGAAGACTGGCAACGAGGCCTCACTGAATTCTATGCGATTCGTTGTCCGAGGTAAGCTACACCCAAATAATCACCTCCATAATAATATACTATAGTGCTATTCGCCATCTAGTTTTCTATTTAGACTTATTTGTTTGCAGCGCAGCTGCGGGTCAACCCTTAGGGCGTGCCTCTTGTTTCAAGAGCAAGCATTGATACGAGTTACATTGTCTTACATGTTTATGTAATACAATGTAACTTAGTAAACCCGATATGACCAAAACGACCAAAATGACCATATTGACCAAAAGATCCAAAATTACGAAAAAGACAATTCATAAAAAAAACCTATCCTACTACCTGGGATATACTTTAGTAAGCATAATACATTCATAGAAATAAATAAATATTTAGATACGAGTAATTCTATCCCAAAGTCTATCTTTCTTTCGGGATGAAAAATATTAAAATTACATGTACATGAGGTGTGTAAGAATAGGCCTGTGTGGCGCTCTGTTGTTCGTGCTTACCCCTCAAAGGACCTGGCGTGAAGTTATGTATATGTACGTACATTTACATCGAATTTCAACCAAACCGGTCCTATAGTTTTTCCGTAAAAGCATAAAAAACAGAGACAAATATATTTCTATCCTGGAAATCATACCACTTTTCGGGATAAAAAGTATCTTTCGTTCATTTTCAGCATCGAAAAAATATATATACCGAATTTCAGTTAAATCGATCCTGTAGTTTTCCATGAAAACGGAACAGGCAGAGCGATGCTTCCGCATTTATAATATTATAAATAGGTATTTATTGATACCTGCGGTCATCAGCTAATTGGTTCAGAGACAATACGATTAACCTATATAATCAGTTGAATAATAAATGAGATTAATGAAGTGGGCCCCTTTCGTTATTCTATTTTCTATTTGCGCTATCGATCTCAACTCGTCTCCGGCGATAATCGATTCGCTGAATGATTGATTGCCTATATCCCTCCCCCTCTCCCCCCCTCCCCCACTACGGCTTAATGAAAGGCGAACAGTGCAAATGGAAAAGAAATTACCCACTTGCTAAGTCAGTTACAATTAAATATTAACGGAGGCCTTCGTGCGCACGTCACTTAGGGTGACATCCGGAATTAGATAGGGTTTAGCAGGGTACACACCATGTATCAGATTAACCTTTTGGTGCATTTTTTTGTTGTTAGGTACGTTTTTTTTTTCTTCAAAATATGCAATATTATATTTATAAATAAGTACGTTCGCGGCAGTACCAAAGAAATGCGACCAGATCCACACTTGGCTATAAACAAGTTTCTCACGAAAACGAGATTAAAAATATTCTAAATGTTGACCCGCGACATAAGCTAGCTCTGGTACCGCCAAGTAACCTTCTTCCGGCCTATACAAACTTTTCTTCTATTCATTTCAATTCTTCCTTTAAATCTGACGGCACATTCCCCTTTCACACGCACGTTAGTCATTCATGTTATCAATAAAATAAATTAAATCATAACATTGAAAATATATAACATAAAAAATAACAAATACAATGACGATATGTCACAGTGAAAAGCTCTGTTAACTCTAATACCAAATGCTTTACGAAAATCAGTGTATACACTACTATTTGTTTGTTAGCGTCGATTCCTTAAAAAGAAGTGATGTGTATATCAATTAGGAGGATTAGTGGTAGTGGAACGGCGTAGTGTTATTATGTAAGGAGGGATATATCTCATTATGAACTAATTTTTCAAGAAGCCTTGAGAGTCCCTGTAGGATTGATATAGGTCGATAGTTTTCGACATTCGTCTTATCGCTACTTTTAAAAATAGGAAAAAATTGTAAATATAAGTAAATGGTCTATGTATGAGTTTTGCTGTTGATTTAAAAAAATATGGCGGGAATATAGTTTAATCCAGGTCTTTTGGTGATGTCTAAATTTTAAAGCTCTTTTAGGAGAATTAGTGATTCCAATGAAGATAATGAAGTGATATGATTATTGTCTGGAATCCGGAAATTTTATTTCGTAAACTATCTCATCTCCCGTGATGAAAAGTATGTATAACCATTTTCGGTATTAAATTTTAAACAAAATTACAATAATACCGAGTCAGTACTCCTAATCGTTTTTCCGTGAAGTCTTAACAGACTGACAGATGATAGGTCTCCCATACAAACGTTCATCCTCTATTTCAACTCTTTCTAGTTTTACGAGCATTTATCTACTGCCGTCTATCTGTAAACTACATAAATGACAAAAATGACCAAAATTATCAAAATGAACAAAAGATTAGACCAAAATGGCAAATCACAAAAAACCTATCCTACTTTCTGGGATAACCTTTACATAAACCTATCCCATTATCCGGGATAAAAAAGTATCCCTTTTCCACCCTCGATATTAAAGTGACATATATACCAAATTTCAGCAAGATCGGTGCAATAGTTTTATCTTAAAGGCATAAGAAACAAAACGACAAATATTTTTTTATCCCGAAAACTATCCCATTTTTTCGGGATAAAATGTATCCTATGTTTATGTTCGGCATCGAAAACTTATATGCTGAGATTCAGTCAAACCGGTCCCTTAGTTTTTCAGTGAAAACGGAACAGACAGAGTTACTTTCGCATTTATAATATTATAATAATAATAATAATAGGGAAATTGGTGTAATTTTTTAAATGTAAATTCTTTGAAATATAAATAAATACGCCGATAATAGTATAACAATAATAATAAGAGCGAATATAGTTTATTTTTCCGTCTCATACAGCTAAACCATGTTCACTGTCCATAAACAAATTTAGTTTATCGCTATAATCAAATGATTCGGATATCATTTGTTGTGTTGGCGAACGTTGTTCCGGGCGCACCCTCCGGGGACATCTCCATAAATTAGCCACTTAACTCGAGGACCATCTTCGGGATGAGATGTATTCAGTATACTTATGCAGCGGTGATAAAGTATTTATGTACGAGTTCCCTCCGAATGTAACGTTCTCGATACGGACTGTTGTTTTCCTCCAGTCTGCTCTCACTACTCTAATGGAATTTTTGCACCGAACGAATAAATAGCCTGGCAACTTAACAAAACACGTACAAGGACAGACTTAGGGCTGTCTCCTATAAGTAGTGATGTTCATGCCTTTCTAACCGACTACATTTTTTCGTCAATTGTAAACCGATTTTCAAAGTTTCTACATAAAAAATTACAATACTTTGCAAACTTGTTCTTCTCTTGTGTTCTACTTGGTATACTGACTTCAAGATTTTGTAGAATATATATTTTTTTGCTTTTTAGCTTGAAGTTGGTTTTATGTATGTTAAATAAAATTATCAAAATACTATAGTTCACTGACATATCACACTTTTACAATCTACCGTAAAATTATTCGTGTGTTGTAAAAAAATGTTTGATAAAAGACTAATAGCCAGTTCTTATACGCTAAAATTTGACAAACTCCTTCCAACTGATGTCAAAATTCATTCGATGGAAAGGCAATTGAATGAGTAGTAAGACATAGGAGCTGGCCATGAAACTTGCAAGTTTTTTGTCCGCTCTTAGAGAATCATGTAAAAACTACTATACGAATTACAGAGCTTAGGAGCCTTATATCCCGAGTCATGACGTCGATTCCGTGTGATAGCGTATTCTGCATAGCGCCAGTGATATTTTATAAAGTACTCTCTTTTATTAAGGATGATAACATTGAATTGTTTAAAAAGAAGCTACGAAAGAAAAATGTTATTACGGTGTTAAACATTTCCTTGATAACCACTTCTAAATTAAATTTGACAATACATTTATTATATTTCATTTTTGACATTGTATTCTATATGGAATAACTCTGCACTTGACATATTATCTATAATTAGTGTATAATTCTAGAAAAAAGGAAAACTAATGTCTATGTATTAAGTGGATTACAGTCTGTTTCTGTTAATTAGTTGATTTTCAACTTTTCATTATCATACATAAAATATTTTACCAACCATGTTTTTAAGCAAATTAATAATTTGATTTGGCTGACGTTGTCGTGCCCTAAAGGAAGAAAAAAGTAGAACCCGATTCTAATGCCCCCTACCGGATGTAATTGAGAATCTAAACCACCCCGGGACCCACTCAAACACACATACAATTTCATCAAAGTCGTAGAACCCTATTCCAGCGGCAAGTATTTTTTTACAAATTGATGGGTTACATAATTGAAGTTTTAGTAGGGATCCCTAATTATTATACAGTCTATATTAATCAGGGATAATGGAGCGTACGAATGGAGAAAGAGTTTTTGAAATTGGTGCAGTAGTTTCAGTTTATTTGTTACAAATAGAATATTTACTATTTATTTTTACTTATAATATCAGTCCATAAATGTCCCACTGCTGTCTGCTTGTCAGGCTCGAACCCGCGCCCTTCGACTTAGGGGCGCGTGCGCTAGCCATGACGCTACCACAACTTATACTTAAATAACTTAAATTAGATAAAACTAAATGAATAGCTCGATTGAGTACAAAGGTACAAAAACTTCACGAGATTAACGTTCTATTAAGTTATTTAATAAGGCCTTTGTCTTCATTGATCTTGTATGTAGTTAGGAGGTTTATATATGTAAGACTCGAAGTATAATTTGAGAATAACAAAATTAAGGTACTCACTTCGGCCGACCTCGGCTAGTTGACTGACCTTCTTAGTCCGACTCACTCGACTCAAACAACCATTATTGTAAACTGACGTGCTGACATCTATGTTTACGATCCAAGAGCAATGAACCTTATTATTGCTCTCAATATTGTACTAGACATTACGACGAGCTGGAATGATCCGACACCGTGGCTGTACACTTTGGACACATTATAGTTTCCAAAGGGAAGAGTGTACTTAACATCATAAATATTGTACAATTGTTTGTCTGGCTATCGTAGGGTAGATTGATGATGATAGAAATTTTATTGCATTAGTTCAGCAGAGAGGCAGACAGCCCTCCTGATGGAAAGCGGTTATCATTGCCTATGGACATTTGCAACACCAAACGTGCAACAAAGCTGCTCTCTTAAGGGAAAGTAGAACCTGGTCACTAATGCCGGAACACAACTTAAGGTTGTTATGGCGACACACTTTAGACTAAGGGTGGTAGCTATCCAGTCGGTCAAATGCCCTACAACCTGGCTGTGGGTAGTTTTATCGCCTCTTACGACAGGCTGCCCGAGCACAGGATATTTCCGTTCGTGCACGGATAAAAAAATGTAGTGGGCAATCATTTTTGGGCGTGAACGTGTCACGGCGGAGGCAGACAGGCGCAGCCCTTATCTTCGGGCGCTGCGTTCGCACGTTGGCGCGGGAGGGAGACAAACTGGGCCGAATGGAGATTAAACAACTTTTTCGGCTAATATACTTTGATGTCGACATAAAAAGCGAGTAATCGAGCGTGGCTCATCAATTCCGCAGATCATTTTTGTTCATATGTTACACAGGGTCATTCTCGTAATCGCACGCACACAGTCAATTCGGATTAGTAGAGCAACTACTTATGTATGTGTGTAATAGTGGATATACGTTTGTACTGAATGCTTACTAATATGCATACTGCTACAATTACCACGTGCTAACAATGATGAAAGAAAACGCGATGAACCTTGCACATCGTGATAACCTATGTGTTAAAACTGCCAAAACGACTTAGACAAGCATAGCGGGTATCCTGTCTAATGTTTAATCTGCAATAGAGGCGGGCCCAAGCCCAGTAGTGGGACGTTTATGGGTTGATACTATAATATTTTATGTAGTTTCTACTAAGATAAGTCCGATTCAAACAATATTTTTATTACGTATTGTTTATTGGAAGCACATTGCAGGATAGACAAAATAAAAAGGGGCATCAAGTACTGACTCGTAACCATGTTTCGTAGTGAGACGGTAAATATTTATTTGTCTTTACTTCTACCTTATAGAAAATTATTATAAAAAAACAAGGTGTTTTGAGGAAACTTGTAAAAGTCAGGGGACTGTGTGCGTTCAAAGAAACGTAACACCTGTTATATAATAGTAAAGATACACGTGAAAACTTTCATACACGTTTTAAATTTAAGTACTTTCGAATAATATGTAGTTAATATCCGATAGTTTTAAATTCATTACATGAACTGTGTGGCATGAATGTTATAAGTTGTTGTATGTAAATCTAGCATAAGTTTTTAGCTGACTGAAATTTAGCTGCGAGCTTTATGTGTGAGCTTCACCACTAGTTTACTTTGACTGTGGCGCCTATTTTGATTGACGACCGACGCCTGGACGGCCCTCCCCCCTTCCCCCATCGTTCTCGACGGGAGGCCGTAATGGGAATGTAATTTACACACAATAACCGTTTAATTCATTTTTTGCAGACATTTATTAAAACGGGCTTGAGTGATAAAGTGGACGATCGTGATTCAAATTCCAAATAGTTTGTCAAGACTTGTCATGTAAAACTATGTACAAAACGACATTATACAAGCAACGCCCTATTTGTTGGTACCTATAACTATTATCATGATTGTGGCTATAACGGTAGGCATGTGTCTACCAAGACACAAGGCTACCGCAATAACGACCCAGTGCGGCAACATCGTCAGGATGACTCTACAGAACATACTATGTTGTATGACATATATATTGTATGACTACGTATGACATGGATTTAGAATTTTGAATCTGGATATGAGCACGGATATATGATTAATATTGTACAGGTTATGGATAGCAAATTAGGATTATCCGATAGTTTTGGATATCATAAATTTTATGAATTGTAAGAGAAAAATATTAGTACCAATTTAAGGACTAGTGTGTCGTCAAATTGTTACATTGAATCTCTCATTCTCTTGGTTCGTTACTGACAGCGAAAATATCCGTCTGAAAGTCTGTGTCTAATTTTTTTATATAATTATAGAGTCTAAATTACTCAAAATTTTACACTACGCCCTTACAATTATTAGAATTCTTTAATTGAAATCTTTTTCAATTTTTTCACTGTGGCTATAGTTGTGTATCCCTGTATTAATACTATTTATACCGGGTTTATGAGATTAATGTAATTTCATACCAAAAATCCATTGTCCTGCAGGAAATATCCTTTTATCATTTTAAATATTGCAAATCAACTATATTCCATGTTATCTGTCCAACTACGTCTAAGTTGCGGTCGAATTCCAGTATCTAAATTTGTGAAATCAATCAACTAGTAGGTATTTTCAACACACGACATCACTTACTTATTTCTTCTATTTTTCTAGTTACTGAAAGAACTCGTAACATAACAGGGGGATCATAACATCAATCCCCAAAAGACGAAATAATGAGGCTCATATTATATAAAACATTTACTTGTATTCTGGAGCTGGAGGCATCGGTGGGGCAAATTAAAAAGTTCCTGCGGCACAACATACCTCAAGTATAATAGTGATTGTACTGATCTATAATAATGCTCTAGAAGTTTGAGTTACAATTTTACTCCTCCACCAGGTTACCATGGTATATAACAATCTCCTTATTTCACGAATGAATGAATGAATAATATGGCGCTATCTCCCAGACCACCTTTACAATGATTAAAACTAATTTAAACAAAATATATTTAACATAGATTAAGAAGGAAATAAATAAACGTCCAAAAATATTCTAATATTGATACGCATAGGTTTTTGGTATACCTAAATATTTTGATGTTAGTGTGTTTATTTATCTTTAGTCACAATCATATATATTGTTAGAAGTTAGCGGGACTCCACGATTCAATAACTTACGCAAAATCCGTCAGTAATATATTACCGAATGTACACCTGTCTCGCCTTGATCGTGGTTCTCGCTCGACTGCCTCCTCTTTCCATCGGGCCCTGGTTTTATACCCCACAAATATAAATGGGCCCGTATTGTAGTCGACCTAATCCGTAACACTGGGCTAATGACCACAGCCGCAAACGGCTGTAAACGATTTCAATAGAACAATGGACTGTTCTCTAGTATAATTTTAGTAAAAGCATGCCAATAAATAAGTAAACAAAAGAAACCGCTCAAAAAAGAATTAGAATCAGTTCAAATGCCGACAGGTAATAAAATGTGTTTTTACAGATATGCAGATGTGAATTTGTTTATGTTTTTGGCGCCTAGGTTTAACAATATATTTAACCTTTATCGAATATTTTAGTTATTTATTCTTACTGTCCGAGAATTCGTGTATCGAATAAAATGTTTTGTTTTGTAATATGCCTCAAGTTCGCGGCACGTCACATAAAAAATGTAAACACCTGACTATGAATCATATAAAAGGAAATGTTTATAATAACAAAATCAAATCCACTCCATCCCCTTCAAAATTTAATTTTGATTGTGTTTGTAATTTGTGCGACGAATTGAGTGGTGTCAACTCAATTACATGGAGCGTTTAAAATCCACTTAAAAACTTGAAGATTCGATTATTCGTGAAGCCCCCCCCCCAGCCCCAGCCCCTCCCTCGCCGACAGTTCGGCCGCAATTATGGGCCACGGGGACCATTCTGCCGGAGTGCTCTCAAGAATATTGCGGAGGTTAATTTTGAAATAGCCATTAAAACAAAATGTATAATAATTACAGAGTCGCCTTCTTGGCTCGTTGGATAGTGGTATACATTCTATATAATCTGCATGATTTTCAGACAGGGCTACCCGTCTGGATGGCTACTGGTCTAGAGCATGCCGCCATAACAACCCTCAGTTGAGCTCCGGCAATAGTGGCCAGGTCACCAAGGAGAGACTTTGCTTCTCTCTGCGTATTCTACCGACTATATAACGGGGAGTGTTCCGAAGAACTGTTTGGAATGGTGCCTTCGTCCTCTTTCTACCATCGCACCGCTCGCCATCGGTTGGGGGTTCACCCCCACTTCTTCGAGCCACTTTGCTCATATACGCAACGGTTCTGTAGAAAGTTTCTCTTGCTTACCGTAGGGATTTGGAATGAGCTCCCGGCCGAGGTTTTCCCACAGCGCTACGATATGGAGTTTTTCAAAAAGAGTGTCATCAAATTTCTTCGCGGCCGGCAGAGCGTTGGTGACATCTCTGATGTTGCAAACGTCCACAGGCGACGGTAACCGTTTCCACCAGGTGGGTCGTCAGTCTGTTTGCTGTACTCCAGAAGTCTCCCTTTAAAGATCAGATGTAAGATCGACAGCACATTTTTGGTGCCTTGGACGTCCTGATCATTACAGTTACACACGCATTATAACATCTAAATTTGGTCAACCACTCTCTTTTTTTATACATACGCCATTTCGACGTCTTTCGAATCATTTCTTTTAAAAATAAAACACGTAGGTAGAGTTCGCGACATCGATCAATCGATCATCTCTGTCAATTATTATTGTACTCAATAATAGTATATTAACATATTTGCATATATTTCCGGTGTAAGATAAAGATTGTGCCCATCTTGGGCCGGCGACTGCCAACTCCCCGTTATAGTCACCTCATGATTCGCACTTATTAAATTACTATTTAATTGTATATCATCGCAAGTACACAGTAAAAACAATACTGGAGATCGTTGCACCTGGCGATTGGTAGAACAACTGTGGCTGCCTCATTCCACGTACTGCTTAAATACATAAAATCCTTGAAAGTACCGCCAATTACATGTTTGAAGTCTAAAATGTCCAGGAACTTGTAAATACTTGCTATAGATATTACTAGGAATCCCTATTAATATTATAAATGCGAAAGTAACTCTGTCTGTCTGTCTGTTCCGTTTTCACGTAAAAACTACTGGACCGATTTGGCTGAAACTCAGTATATATATATATTTTCGATACCGAGGATGAACATAGGATACTTTTTATCCCGAAAAATGGGATAGTTTCCGAGATAAATTGATATTCGTCTGTTTGTTTGTTATGCTTTTACGGAAAAACTACTGGACCGATTTGGCTGAAATTCGGCACGTATGTAAATTAAATACTGAGGATGGACAAGGGATAATTTTCATTTTGGCCTTTTTGGTCATTTTGGCCTATTTGGTCATTTTGGCCTTTTTGGTCATTTTGGCCTTTTTGATCATTTTGACCTTTTTGGTCATTTTGGCCTATTTGGTCATTTTGACCTATTTGGTCATTTTGGCCTATTTAGTCATTTTGGCCTTTTTGGTCATTTTAGCCTATTTGGTCATTTTGGCCTATTTGGTCATTTTGGCCTTTTTGGTCATTTTAGCCTTTTTGGTCATTTTGGCCTATTTGGTCGTTTTGGCCTATTTGGTCATTTTGGCCTATTTGGTCATTTTGGTCATTTTAACCATTTTGGCCTATTTGGTCATTTTGGCCTATTTGGTCATTTTGGCCTATTTGGTCATTTTGGCCTTTTTGGTCATTTTGGCCTATTTGGTCATTTTGGCCTTTTTGCTCATTTTGACCTCTGGTCATTTTGACCATTTTGATTATTTTGGCCTTTTCGATCGTTTTTACCTATTCCTCATTTTAGCCATGTCAGTCACTGTCGTCTTTTGGTCATTTCGACCATTTTGGCCTTTTTGGTCAAGTTTTGTAATTTATTTTCTTGACAGATAGACGGGGAATGGTATATATAATTAGCAATATAAAATGAAGTGAATCTTCCGTGGGCAAATACATAAAAATGTAATATAATATAACCTGTAGCACTTGCTCTGTAAACAAGAGACACGCACTGGAGGATAACCCGCGGCGCAGCCGCGGGGTAAACTCTAGTTTATAATAAATATAAACAGAATTTTCGCCATCAGAAATACTTCCTTGCTATTGCTTGTATTATTTTAATTTATCCCGACATTCATTTGAAAGTTATTGTGTCTTTACTCTTCTTAACAATTGCTATTATTTTTTTCTTATTCACCAAATCTCTCTCAAATGTTTTGTATACGTAACAGTAGGTATCAAGGTTTTACCGTGGAAAATCACTCATCCAATCTAGTTATCTTTTTTAATGAAAAAAGCCTTTTGATTCCCCGAACGTAGGCGCAAAAGCGGACTCCCCCTCGGCCCCCTCCGGCCACCCGCGGGCCCCGGGCGAGGCTGCATTATGCCCACCCATTAGTCCCGGATTAGAATTAGCTGGCCCCAATCCGGTGATAAAAAGCTACCACTTATATTTTACATCCTCGTCGCGTTGTGCTCGACCTATTTCTTGGCTCCACCTTGCAGCCAACACTTTTTTGGTTTCTGTGGCAATCTTGCCAAAACGGGACTCATATCGTATGGTGCTCTTAAGATGTAACGATTAGTATACATAAAAAAACTACGTTTTAACGGGTTTAAGCGTGATAAAATCAAATTAAATACCGCGCTGAAAACCGTTAAAACGGGGTTCGTATTATCCTTATATCCCTCATATTCGTCAAATTGTCTGTCAGTCAGCCCATGTATTCAGTGTACATAGGCGTGCGATATTTTACCATACGTCTCAAAAAAAACACATTACATTACTACTTTCCAAGTTTCATTCCTGCTATGGTCTGGGTGTCTGGGTGTATGGGATCTTACCAAGAAAACAAGCTTAACTTGCTTAGCTTGGGAATATGCAATGAGTGTCCGTCTGTCGATAATTACCTATTTTTTTAATGAATTTGTAATGAAAGGAATATTAAGATTATTTTAAAAGTTTTGTATATAATTTAATACGTAATGAGAACTTGTTTAACACCTAGAAAGTCGTATTTTAAAGCTTGTCTATTTATTACAGTAATGCCAGTTATTTAAAAAATAATTTAAATATACAGTTCGAGTAAAAAGTAGAGGACGAATAGGCTATTTTCAGTGGTAATCTCTGTTACACGTTTTTCATCATTTTTTGGACATTTTCAATTCAAACTATCATTATAAATTCGGTTGTGATTGATAATTAGTTGGTTTGTACACTCGTTGTCAGGGGTACAGAAAAAGACAGAATTCCTTTCATTTAGAAACAATACTCTTCCCAAAATAGCAAAGTTAGTTTAAGATGGTCGTCGTACAAGCAGGCGTAGTACATTTTTTTTATTGCCGGAGTTCAACAGACAGGCAGACGGTCCCCTTGATGGAAAGCGGTTACCATCGCCTACGGGGCTACAAATGCTGCTCTCTTAGAGAAATATGAAACCTGGTTATTAACACCGGAACAGAACACAAGGTTGTTATGGCGACATATTCTAGACCAGGGGTGGTAGCTCCTCCAGTCGGGCAGATGCCCTACCACCTGGCTGTGGGTTGTTTGCCGCCTCTTACGACAGGCCGCCCGGCCGCAGGGACTTGTATTTATTATTCTTTCTTCGCTCCTACTTCTTTTATGATTAAAAATAATTGTTATTCATTGACAGTACATACATTAACGTGAGCGAAGCCGCTACCAAAGTTTATATAAATAAATCCGCATTATTATTGACACCATCAAAATTGATTTACATTCATGTCATTCAGACGTTACAATCTTTTTAACAAACCATACTTATACATGTCGGAATGCAGAAAGAATACAATTTCTTACGTTGGCGCGGCTTGCAAAAACATCCCACAGTCCGAATGGCTACCACCCTTGGTCTAGAGTATGCTGCCTTAAGAACCTTGTTCCGGCATTAGTGGCCAGGTTCCAATACCAATTTAGAGAGCGCCAGCACATTAGTAGCACTTTTAGGGTCACAAATGTCCATAGACGATGGCAAACGTTTTCCATCAGGTGGGCCGTCTGCCTGTCTGCCGAACTCAAGTAATAATAAAAACGAAATCTGTCGCTCTCATTCAATAGTATCTTTGTTGTGGTTAGTACGATGCATGCGGCTTCACCCGAAGTCATCGTGGATTTATGGCCTGGAATGTTCCGAGAGCAATTTGACAATGCCAGAATACTTGGACAGTTGTTCTCCAGACGTCGCGACTTTCGCCCCTTTTCGGGGCTTCTGCGAACTTTTGCCTGCGTTCGGGGGATCTTGGAAACTTTCTGACAACGACAAAATGAATTATTAACGGTTTGTTCTTGCCAGCGGAAATGTTGGAATGTCACGCGTAAAATTCAGATCCGTGACTGGTGACCATTTTCTCATTCATTACATTAGAATATACGTCACATAATTATCGCGATAAGTCTATACCTAATGTTGTGAAAGAAAAACAAACACACAGAGTCACTGTCGGTCTTTTGAATTACTCGGATTATATATGTAGATAAATTGTTTAAAATGCTTAGTAGTTAGTAGTTTCATCATTTTTGTGCGAGTATATTGTATTTTCATGAGTAGGTATCTGAAATGTTACTGCGCAATGTATCACCTATGGGCGCAACACTAGTTCAGTGGCGCGGCACTAGCCTCGCGTCTGCGTCCGGATTTCTTATTTTTTCATTTGATTTTTTTTAGTTATCGTAAAATTCATTGAACACGCAAAACATGGTTCTGTTAAAATCTATTTACATTATAATTTCCCAACTGTTATATAAGTTAAGCTGATATCACCCATTAACAGCAAATTATTTAAATAAAATATTGGAACCCGAAAATAGTATAGTTATTTGGTTAAAATAAAGAGTTTACTTGGAAAATTTTCAGGAACTTTATAGATTTCGATGCGCTCTTTCCGAATTTCAATTTTGGCACACCGTATCCCAAAATTAAATTCGGATAGAGCATAAGATTTTTTTTAGTCATTTTCAAAACTAATAGAAAATTTCCAGGTAATACTTATTTATAAATGGTTGAAATACAAAATTGATAAAAAATAGATTTTTATTTTTTAAATAATTTGCGGCCCGTATCTTAATTTTAACAATTTACGAATGAAAACATTTTATCAGTGTTTTAATAAGTGGGACATAATTAGCGGTGTTTCTGCCGGAGACTAATTAACCGCAAAATTGTGCTTATTTCGTTGCCAAATTCGTTTTGGAATGTTTAAAAGGACATGTTAAGATAATTAATTACCTTATTGTCTAAGAAGTCCTTTTCTTTATTAAAATGTGCTTGACCACGATTATTTAATTAGCCACTGTGTATTTGCTGATTTTCTTATTTAAATTCTGCGCTACTTTGTGTCCAGGGAATCCCGCGGGAATTTCAAACCAAGCGTGGAGATAGTCGCGGGCATAGCCTAGTTTTAGAATAAGACAAGTATCACACATGTAATTATCAGCTTAATTGAATTGTATGCGTTTACACCAAGTAACGGGATTCGTTTGGGAAACCAAAAAGTCTCATTACAGTGAAAATGAACGTTTTAATTCCAAAATGGAATCTTACAGATTACTTATTGAAAGTAACGAGTCTTCTACCTCTCCCAAAGCAATTTCAGTTACAGTTAAAGGCGAAGAACAGCGCCATCACACTTCCGAAAACTACAATCAGGGTCTTGGAATAGATGTTATCTAGATAAACGTGCTCTATCTTCGACCACATCGTCGTCTAACCTTAAGTGGGAGTATCGTCTGCACGCGGATCTATTTATCATAAAAAAGCATAATGCCGACTTAAACTTTCAACATATAGCGCGTTCCATTCGTAGCTCGCAACGCCCAAAATGCTCCGTTAGCCATTCCACAAGGCGACCGCGGTCGTTGTGGACGATGACGTTTTCGATCACACGTGTGAGCGAACGACCCATGTCAAGAGGTGGGTCGAATAACCATTCCACTTGGGTCGATGGCTATAACGCCGGCAAGCAAGTGGAACGGGAAATATCGCGGTCGTGAATGTGGTCGTTGTGTCTCTAATAGAACGTTGCCAGAGTAGAGCCATGCTGGAATCATTGTTTTGATTATAGCTCTAGGGGCCCGTTCGATCGGTGGAATATCACGCTCTTACAGAATATAGGCGTGAAATGTATGCCTTCAGCCAATCTTGTTTCGAGTGATGAGGGAGAGTTCCGATAACCCACTTGCCCTAAAGCACCTTCCCTATCTCATTCGTATTGTCTTATCCCTCTGTCTCTCCCCCTATTATGAATATAAATTATAAGCTTCCCACTGTAGCTTTATCTTCAACGGAGGCGTTAACTGGTACCGCTAAGGAGCCAATTTTTCTTAGGAGGCTAGTGTTTAACATTACCGGTAACACTGATAAGATAACGTTATTTAGTGATAATCAAAGTTCGCAAGAAATCGCCTTAAATCCAATCCACCACAATCGGACAAAACACATTGATACAAAGAATCACTTTCAATAAGAAAGAGAATTGCTGCTTTTACGTAACCATTTTTGAAATGTTGGCATGATGTTTCTTGTACTCTGCAAAAAAAAGTCGACTTGAAGGTGACGAACCTCTTCATACCGCGACTGTTCAAAATTTTTCGTTGTAAGCAGAATTTCAATTTCGAAACATATGTGGGTAATCTTGGATTAAGCATAGCAAAGCGCTATCACTGTACCTGATTATGCACAGGCGTCGAAAAGCGGTAAGAGGGTCAGTGGGCTGCGAACTGCAGAAGCGCCCGCGGACTCGCGCCGTGTGTACAGTGCACTCCACTGCAGCGGACCAACTCCGCTCAGCCCACTATAAGTTCTTCGTGTTATTAGTAATTCATTTCTACTTACAAACATTAACATTCACATCTTCTCGACGAGCAAAATAATTATACTTTTATAATTAATTTTAACGTTGATATTCGGTAACAGCATCTTTAGATTTTTCTCTCTTTTCGTCACATATAGTCTTCGATCGACCGCTGCTCGAGCTGTGTCCTCCGCGAAACTTCACTGCATTTGTGTGTCCTACCGCACACTCGCTTATATAAACCTGCGTATTGGGAGGTACCCGTTGTGCCGTACCCAGCTGGTCCACTCATTGAAAGAACTGCAAGACGTGATGACAAGACCAGGAGGAAGACGTGCCTGCTGCTGTGAAGCGTTCATTATTCCTAGCGTGTCTGGCATGGCTACTTATGCTGTAAGTCCTTCCCCTCTCCTTTATTCCCGCATGCACACTTATCTGTACCTAAATACATAAAAAACCAAAATTAAATAAATAATTATATTCATATTTATAGATAAATGGATTCCAAATCGCTGTCGCTATGGAGTATTCTCAAAATATTGGCTGTATTTCCACTTTCTATGGGAACGCTAATTGCAACATCCCATATATCAACAGGCAAGCACTTTGGTTCGTGGTCATACAAGCCTACATCTTAAAGTAACAAAAAAGAGATTGTAAACACTATTCTCTGAATTAAAATCTCTGAAAGTGATCCGTGTTTACGAGTAATAGCTGAATGTGAAATAAGTTCATGTCCATTTGTGGACATGAACTTATGAACAGAATTGAATGAAATTGCGATGTGGACTAATCCTCTCCTTTGCTATTTCTAAACACACGTTATGGTATTATTAAATATAATGCTTGAGCGATGTACGTGCAATAAGTATGGGTGAGAGTAAAAGATCCAGTGAAACTTTCGCGCTGTTATCACTCAGTCTGTGGTCAGAAGACGTTCAACGGGTGACAATAGTGGGGCGCATGCGGGGGATGCGGCGACGGGGTGGGGAGGGGGTGGTGTCATGCTAGTGCCCCCCCCCCCGCCCTCATAACCACTAGGTAAAAGGTTGACACAATGAAATGCAATTTTCCACTCAGTTCGGCCCCCGGGGTACGACGGCGCGGTGACCACGACATTCAAAGCGATTGGGGACACTTAAACGATTTCTGTTGACGACCTATTCTTTTCAGGACCTTGTCTTATGTGCCTGTTATTTTTTTCAACTAACTACTAACAAATTAATGTATTGTTTTTTGGACTACTAATTATTATTTAAGGACATCTACATGTATTTTATAGGTATCGTGTCTTTCTTATAAAGTTCATAAAAATAATAGGTACATGATATATTATCACACAAGCAAAAATACAATATACGTAATAAATGATGTCATTTATTTTTGACAGTCACTTAATGATCATGTGATCATCAGGTGAATCTTCATGGCTTCTAAGGTATTATTACAATAGATGTATTAGCTATGCGTAGGTTTCCCAACGAGGACACATGTCACGCGCCGATAGTCGTTATTATTGGCATAAAATAAAAAAATTGCTCGATTGCTTGTCTAATCTAAATATCGATTTGGAGCCCAAAATTATAATCCAAAATACCTCACATCACAAAAACTACTCAAAAGATCTAGTTCTATCAAATTTTCGAATTTAACGAAATTTTTGCTCCATGGATTGATAGTTTCACCATCTACATTGTAATAAAAGTCGTCGCAGTCTCCGCGATGGCAAGAAGCGAAGTGCCCCTACGCGTATCGCCGCCGCGCGGGGCGGATATCGCTGCCGGAGATCCCCGCGGAGATATCCGCACACCGCGACACCCACTTCACTATCTTTAGAGCGCTTTCTTAATACACTTCACGTTTCGGATATTGATTTTCACTTTTCATATACATCTGCTTCACTCAACAGTCTCCTGTCTCGGGTTAAGGAACTTTGTTTCTCATAAAATAAACATAATATACGAGTACTACTTTAGTATAAAATATTTAATATTGGAAGTATCTGCTCACGACATTTAAGCGGTACTTTATCAGTAATTACACTTGTCATGCTGATATTAGATAGATCAACCAAATTTGGTTGAAAGTTATGTCTGGAAGGACGACACTACGGCATTCAATGCCTTTGAATAATCTAAGTTTTCTTATATGAAACACTGGTTGGTTCATCTAAATTGAAAATCAGAAATCAATTATCTAATATCAATTAAAAAGTCACTTTATATAATTTTATTTATATTAGATATTTCTGTCTTGGATTAATCAATCAACGTCGTCCATATAAGTAGAAATTTCAATCATTAATTCAATGCCGTCGTGTTTGTTTCAATTCTGAGCCTTTCAACCAATTTTGTTCAATTTGGCTAATCTGTCTACTACTACTATAAGAATTAGCTGATCGTAGTTGTTAATGCACATCACTAGCAATCACACAAACTAATTTAGCACATCATTATCATCTGCCATTTTGTCAACGACGCGTGCGCATGTGACACACAGTGCATTCACTAATGAAAAATTAAAGTAAAAACAATCCCCAACAAGCAGGTCCTTCGAGCCGGATATAATAAATAATACAATTAATACAATATATTATTAATTGAAAATTCAAATTACGAAGTACATAGCCAAACACTGGAAATACGGCGTGACGAGCAAATGAGTGAGTCCATTCCAGTTTATCTCTTAGATTTTAATAATGCATACGTTACAGTCCATATACATCGAAATACACATTGATCAGCTAATAAATTGTTATATTAATCCGATATAATACGATATTACGCAAACACCGGCCGGCGACGGTCATATAAACAACAGAGAGACCAACAGAGTAATACATCGACTTACGTGATTTCCAAATATCATTGGTTCTTTTTTATTACTTCCTACGCTACGCTATATTTGTACATTACGCGAATTATGCTGTTATCACCGAGTCCCATCGACGGCGTAAGTTAGAAGTATATTATATTAAAAAGACTTCGTCTTACATAGTCAGTTAAAGTAGTAATAATTCTAAAAGAGGTTTTTGAGCGGCACTTGCTCTTCAGTTGAATTTTTAAGGAAAATAATATTAGCAAGATCTTTTGAGATCGAGGGTTTACTTTTGCACTGTAAGCATAAAAGGCAAGTGCGAAATAGTTGCATTTTGGGTGACTCGAGTGGGCCACTGCACCTCGTTCTGACTCCATTTGCATTTTAGGGGCCCTCCTCGCGGTGCTGCCACTCGCCTCAACAGCCATCGTCTACAGGAGGTAGCTACATTTTAAATACATTTCACATCTAGAATTATCTGTTTTGTTGCTAAATCGATTGCTGCTATTATTTAATTTATTAATTAGTTACTACGGCCTCTCTAGATTACTAATCACTGCGGCCGTGCGGCGTCGTAAGAGGCGACAAAACAACCCACAGCCAGGTGGTAGGGTATCTCCTTCCTTTGAGGTCGGCAGCGCATTGGCAACACCTCTGGGTATTGCTAATATCCATAGGTGATGTAACCACTTTTCATCACAGTTGGGCCGTCAGTCTGTCTAATGTGCTTCAGCAATAAAAAAAGTTGCAAAGCAGCTTATTTTGCATAAAAAATTCTTTGCTGTACTGCCAAGTAAGATATACTAGAATGTTTAATACGGTTTTTATTGTTGTGAAGTGTCTATTTTGGTTTTCAACACAAGTCGGCATTTTTTATAGCTTGAAAACAGCAAAAACTGTACTGACTGTGAAATCAATAGGAAGACGGATATGCAACAATGACGGTGCTACTAACTTTCAAGGGGGACTACAAACTGACTACTGATGCAAGAACACAACTCAAGGTTATTATTGCGGCATACCCTAGACCAGGGATGGTAGTCATCCAGATAACCAAAGGCTCTAACCATGCGACTGTGCAAAGTGTGTGTACGTAATAACAATGTATGTGAAATGTTCGTGTAAATCTAATAAATGTAAGAGCGATCGGGCCTGGGTATACTATTAATGTTGTGTAAGCGAAGCACACAATATGGGGCTGTTTGGCGGAGCCGGGCCCCGCGCGGCGCTGCGTTACGACGGTGGCGTGATGGCTTATCAAATGGGGATCGCAATCTGAGCCGGCGTTGATCGCAGGGTCTCCAGGGTCACATTGAGCTTTGCCAACTTCCCCATAACAGACGAAAAATTCTCCCAAAATAATAATATTGCTAAATGAGTACACAACAAGTGTGAGCAACTTTAAAAGACATAATATCGGTCTAACCGTATTTTTCTCAAGTTATATTTCTGTCTCCCACTTTCTCTATTTATGTGACAACGCTATATTCTAAAGGCTTCTCCACATTCTCGCGAGAACGCGGGAAACAGATTGTGAACACCGTTTTCGTGTTCTCGCGATGATGTCCGCGAGAATATGGAGCTGAGAATGCGTGAAATGTGTGTGAAACTCTGCGAATGTAGTGCAGGTTTTACAAAAGATTTTTACTTCAAACATTTTGTGTGAATTAAATATTATTTTTAAAGTAAAAGTCACTTTGTTTTAATGATGTGTTATCGTGAAAATTGAAATTTTAGAAAATTGTTTTTATGCATTTTAAAAAACATAACCAAGTTATTCGTTTCGATGCTTATTAATAATTTTCAGAATAACACTGTTTCTTTTCAATTTTGTTACAAATTAGACAATACTAACGTATTACATTTGTTATTTATTGACAAGACATCAGTATCATCATCATTATTAGCTCGAATATGTTACATTCTGGTGATATAATTTTATGCTCAAACAATTTTCTCAAGGTTTTTATTGTCCCATAAGCTCCCCAAACAATATATTTTTCCCCGATGTTGCGAAAAATCCTCCAACGTGGGAGCGGTGGTTTATCGGGCGTGGCGGAAGGCGAGCGGGGCGCGGGGCGCGGGACGCGGGGGGAGGCCGCGCTACACGCTTTATTAGATCCCCTTTCCACCGAATAAGAATGAAAAATTACGTAACATTTTTTATTGCAATTTAGCGACGATCGATTCGTCGACGTCCTAATCAAAGGATCATTGCTATTGACACTTTCATCCACTGTAGCTGACGTTATCAGAGGCGTACAGCAACGCCAGGTTCCCGAGAAAACAATTACTATTTGTTCTTTGTAGACGCAGAGCATGAGCAACGTGATCAACAAGATGAAGACACTCTCTCAATAAGAAATTCCTCCCAGCAGCTAAGGGAAATTAAAATCTGAGGAGCAGTAGAAAACGTAACACATTCTGTATCACGTAACATACTCTGTAACACGTAACACAATCTGTAATTACAGTTGGCGCCACCAGTCCCTTCTTGTTTTTATGGGAAATAATTAAAACTTTCAATCAATGTCGTATTATTTAAAATAATTTTTAAACTTAAATCTATACATACATAATATATAGACAGGGAGTCATTCATTTTAATTTTACAAGTTAATTATTATAGAACGGAGGTCATTTATCAAAAATATTGTTTGACAACAGTTGTGAGATATATTGAGTTAACCTTAAATTTGAACTTAATTCATATCTTTAAGATCACTTGAAGGCCAACTTTTTTCTATAGAAACATCTCTCCAAAGCATTCGATACTGTTTCCATTCCAATTATAATGAATAAGCTAGAAAATATTGGTGTTAACGGGATCGTGCTCAAAATCTTCGAAGATTACCTTTCTGATCACACACAACGTGTTAAAATTGACCCCAAATTCGACTACTTCCTCTCAACTAACAAGATTACTTGTTAGTTCAGAGGAAGTAGTCGAATTTGGGGTTCCCCAAGGTAGTATTTTAGGTCCTACGCTTTTTTTAAAATATGTTTGATGTAAACTCCAACTAAATATATGTAACATTTTTACATAATTATGCAGATGATACTGCACTTCCAATTTATAAAGAAAGAAAGAAAGAAAGAAGAAAAATATTTATTTCAAATTGCGACTTACACATTACATACACATAAAGAAAATGACAATAAAAGAAAGCCGCAATATATGAAATGAGGTTGGCACTCAGTCTTTCGCTGTGCCGAAACATGTTTCGACACAGCACTGGTTTTCAGTGCCCACCTCCATGACCTTATATATATCCCAAGACCCACTTTTTAGATAACCTAGTACATTCAAAAAACAATATATATATATAACAATTATACAATAAGACAAAACAACAAAATACTAAATAATAATAAAAATAACGTATAACTAAATCACTAACATTTAAATTATTCTACAAACTGTAAACAACTATAAAATACTAACCACAAATTACAAAATACATTAATTACTGCCCTCAGGTAAGTAAAATGACATGTACCATTTATATATGAGGAGATCAAATAAACTATAAAAGACATCGGAATTGAATTAACTAAAAAAAAATTATACGTTACTTCTAATCATGATATTAAGTAATAAAATATTAAGAAAAATAAAAAATCAATTCTTAAATTCTTCTTATTTATGACAAAGACTGGGAACGTACAAGAGAAAATTCCGAATCTGCACTTCGTACTGTCATGCAATGGTTGTGTAGGAATTAGAAAAGACAGGCGTCATTCGATTTACTCTTCCAAATTCGCATATTACAGCTAATTACAATCACCCAATTAAAGCACATTCATGTGCAAACCTTTTAACGTTTTGTGATTGTCAACAATTAACATTCCTGTTTAAAATGGAGTACCTTGAAGTACACGTGGACGATAAACTGAATTGAAGGCCACATATTGAAATCATGTGTGGTCGAGTGAGACGTTTAATTCACCTTTTTAAATCTCTACGACACTCTGCTGATAGAGAAATTATATTTCTTGCATATTGTAGTCTAGCAGCATCTATAATTAATTACTTACTGCATTCCTGTCTGGGGTGGTGCTTGCAAAACTACTCTTTTACAGTTAGAACGGGCACAGAGAGCAGAACTGAAAGTAATGCAGTTTAAACGAATGTATTAACAGTGCGGCAATTGTACATACTTCGTGTAGTTTTGCGACGCCACTCAGGCCTCCCCCTAGACTCAAATGTTTTTCTGAAGCGTCAAGGTCACTCAGTATGTTATATACCTGCTAGACTAACTACCTTTGCCAGCCAACATTATGTCTCCCTAAGTTCGCTTTTATATAATAAAATAACAAATATAACAATAACAAATTATCTATTTACTCCCTTACTTCATTTAAAATTAAAAAGAAACTTTCTGAGTATTTACAAACATTAACCTATTATGAAACCGAATATCTGCTTAATAAAATTTTACGTTAAAGTGGTCACAAATTATTCTAATAATGTTGTTACATACCCCCATGAGAACCCACAGCCAACCCAAGACACAGGTGCAAACCTAGTTTGGGGGTTAGGGAATTGACACGTGATCATACATATGATCATACATACGTAGATTTAAATCAACCTATCATTCATTATCATTGTATCTGGTTTTTATTACAAATTATTATTATTATTATCTGTTTTTCACTTCAGAAATGAAAATAGCGGAAAATTTTACATCAGAATACATACGTTTACGTTTTTTGGTAATCGTGACTTTTAAGGGCATCCCTCTATCAATTTTACTTCTCATTCAAAATTCAAAAGTATTGCTAAGAATAATTCTGGTTAAAATTATTATTCGGTTTCAATAACCTAACTTCTGAAAAGTTCGGCGACGGAGGGATCGGCGCATCTTGATGCGGCGAAAATTCCGCTGATGTGTCATTTATTATAATAGTACTGTTTTTTACGATGCGAGCCTGTTTAGCCGATATTTCCGCTGCTGGATGTTCCATAGCTGTTCCGTTAGGCTTAGTCTCCATACAATAAACAATTACTTGACCCATTTTGATGAAATTTTATGTGTTTGAGTGAGTCCTAGGATGGTGCAGATTTACAATTGGAACCCCACGTGGCGTTGAAATCGTTTCCATGATTTTGATGTATTTAGTGCTTTTGATTACTTGGTTAATGGGACTTAGTAGATGGCGTTGCGATCATCATCTTCTTTCTTTCATTCTTCTTCTTCTATCTTTTCCGGGAGTGTGTTTGACGTTTGCGAGTCCACTAATCAGTTATATATTGAAAGTTCTATTTTCTCTTTTTTAATTTCGTAAATTTCATAGTATTGATAACGTCAAGTGGGGTTGTGGGTCATTAGGTTCTTCGTGGTCATTTCTTTGCTGGACGATTGTCCCTTGGCGTTCTTGTTACGGGTATTGTAACACGAGTAGTGTTTAAAGGACATTAGCGCATTGCAGTAATTTGTGTTAAATAACTGTAATGCATAGTTAAACAGGTAGACAAGGAGCAAGGGCACGGGAGGGCTCTCGGCGAAGGGCGATTTATTATGAAGGGCCCATTTAGGGCGGCCGTTGATACGTTTAATCTCAACGAAATATTAATATCACGGTTTGATGGATCGGATACCTGTGTACCTTAATGTGGATTTCATTTTGGTATTTGTTATAGATTTCGCCGCCATTGATAAGGGCAAACGAGCGTGGACCGTTTATACCGTGTTCAAATACTTTTCTATAATAATCCGCACTAATAATATGATAACCTATTATATTGACAGCTGCCCGCGACGTTGTCCGTGTGGTATTTTTTTTTTCATTTCAGACAGTTCATTTTTATTTATCTGTATAGATAAGATAGCTGTGTGTTTATCAAAAAATGAGACGCGACTGAAGCGCCACATTTTGGCTATATTCGTCTTTCCTAGGAAAAAGACGTCATTTATCGGAGTAGATAGTATCCTAAGTATGTCCCCGGATATAAGCTATACTCGTTCCGTAGTTTTCACGTGATACTCTAACAGACAGACATACAAAAAATCTATAAATTGTATTGTCGAAATCTGCTGATCCGAACCAGTCACACTGATTTTCCTCTTTTTAAAATATATTGTACAAATTGGACTCCTCTATACCGTATCCAGGGAACGGTGAGACATGTTGTACTATTAAACATAAAATAGATTTATCATAGGTCACTTTTAAATTTGTAAAAATATTAATTTGAGAAACTAAGAAAAGAGTTCATTAGTAAAACTTTAAGTAGTACTAAGTGTTACAAAAATTATGGCATACTACATATACTATGCCATAACTTGTAATTCATTTGAAATTGAACACCGTAAACAACATTTATATTTTTTAGCATTTTTTTTCAACAGCAAACAAACTCTTCATCTTTATATATTAGCATAAGATAAGATTTGATTTTTATTCCGACGTTTCGACCACTTTTCAGTACCTAGCCGGGATCATAAAGATGTCAAACCAATAAGTAATGTCAAAGTTTTTATTTAGCTTACCGCCAACTTGTTCGTTTTAATCGTTCAGTTTTAATTTTGTTTATGGTTATTATTAGCTCTATGGGAGCCTAATCTAATTTACCATCGCTTCGCAACATGTCGTAAAAATTAAATTGATTAGTAATTTGCAAACCGCATCTATGAACTTATTTTACATAACAATATAATACTTCTACTACTATTTTATATAATAATATAATACTTCGCATAAAAGGCGTATTTACATACCTACATGTATATGTATGACACACATTACATATACCTAATATACTGAAACTGTAATTTATCTATAATATTATCAAATTCTAAACGTGCCGGGAGGTTTTGGCGGGAACTGAAAGAAGATCTTGTGCTGTGCAGTTTTAGTTTTCTAAAAATGTGTAAAATTGCTCTAAAATGAACAATATTTGTAGGATATTGATAGTTTTTGAGTAGTGGTTGTGTTTTGTGAGAAATGCGAACTGTATAGTGAAATGTGGCCTTTTGAGTTGTCACAAGAACTCCGTTGAATGGCCCTAGCTAATTACCTACAGTTCAGCTGTGCTACAAATAGGCTAAGAAAATGAAGAAGCTATTGTAAACTAAGATCTGGCTTAAAGGCTACCAAGCCATAAACCTAAGTAAATAATTAAACGTGCCGTGTCTGTACATTAAAGCTATTAAAAAAAATAACTGGAATAGACTATATAAATGATACACATACACGATGCATTTTTTTAGATTTCTTGACTGTTTGTTCGGGATTCATGTTAAAACCACTGGGCTGATTTCGATGCGGTTTTTCACTGATCGACAGCAAATTCCTAGACTTAAAATTTGCGGTACTTCTTATCCCACGAATCCCGCGGGATTTTTCTGAGAATGATTTAAAATGTCCAGGTAAAAAAAATCGAATCCCAATGTGATTTTTTCACTGATCGATAGCAAATTTAATCTAATGGAATGTGTGACATTTTTGTCCCTTAAATCGTGCAGGAATTTTCCCAGGAGCGGTTTGAAGTTTTTTCGGATGCACAAAAATTAGCTTATTCTGACACAGTTTCCACAAAAACGATGGCCTTATATTCTTTTTAAAATCTGCGATACTTCCTGTCCCGGGAAGCCCGCGGGAATTTCAAGTGAAGCACAGACGAAATCAAATTTATTAGTCAAAGCGGATTGCAATTACAAATTTCGGATAGAAATGATAGATGAGGTTGTCTGAATACATTGGCGTTTGAGTAGGCGACAGTGGCGCGGACAGGTGAGTGATTGGGTCACGTCGCGGGGCGATTGCGAGAGGCCGAATCGGCAGCCTCTGGTTACCTGTTATTATCATTACACGACCAGAGTTTTTATGTATTGTTAATCTGGCACACAATCAAACGGCTCAGCGAATGGTAAACGGGCTACTATTGCTCAACACAACAACATGCAATATTGCTACAACAGAAGTGTTCGTGTGATCTCTTCCTAAGGTCTCTCTATCTAACATTCCTTCCTTTCTTGCAACCCTTTCTGTTTTCATCTTAAGGCACATTGTACGTATTTGTAATAATCGCAATGTTTACGTCGTTGCTATCGTATTGTGCCAATTAACCGCCAATCTGAGAGATCGAATGACCGTCGCATCGACACGTGAGCCAGTCCATTGTCAGCTGCTCATTAGATACTGATTGCGTACCGCAGCCGCCGACTGATCTCCGATCAAAGTGCAAATGGGCTCCAATATGAGCGGTGTATCGTAATTGCATTCCGGATGCGAGGTGGCGGAGGCCCGCGGCCCACATCCGCATCAGCGGCACGCCGCGCGGATTACCGCGCTGATCAGCTTGCCTAGATCTCCCTCCCTTAGGGTGACGGGGAGGAGGGAGGGTCAGGACAGTGAGGAGGGCAATCCGCCCTTATCTTGTTTTGTCAGGTGTTCAAGACCGACGGACAGATCGAGGCTTTTGTGGTTAGACTATTTTTTCTTAACAAAAGAAAGTTATTTCTGCCATTGTTACTCGGTACTCGTTTAAAGAGTGGGTACGTCTGGCGACGACGTCTGGAGGACACGGATTTTTAAAATCATTTTTGCATGCAATATATCCATCTATCTAGAGGAATAAAATCAATATACATGTATATACATTAAATAACAAAATATATCCAAAAATTCCCCCAGAAAATGATTGATTAACTCTCAAACTGATAACTGTAAAAAATAAAATACATCCAGGAGTTAATTTATACGTTATTTGAACCCTGCGTATACCTCAATCACTATTCCATTGTAAAAATGTGTCTTCCACAAATTGGCCATCTCTTTTGTACTAGAAGATTACTCAGGAGGATAGGAGTATTCAAAACAAAAAAGTGGGAACTTGAAGAAAGCGGGCGCCCGCGCGGGCCGCGCGTGTCGTGCGCTCGTGCGCTCGTGCGCTATGGATTAGATGCCGCAGAAGTGATGGCACAGCTCTTGTATCTACAAAACTTCATTAGAATTCACACTTTATTTCAAAATGTATTAATAGGTATGTTAATTAAATAAACAAATGGTAAACTATAAAAGAAAAAGAAAATCGTTTGTAATGCGTTTATGTAAGCTTAAAATATTAACAATAGTTTAAAATCAAATTAAATAAAAAAATCAAATAAATTGCTGCATTTAAAGAATTAAGTGTGCACTTTGGCGTCTATGAGTGACTTCTCTAGTACGTAGTACATTATACCTCAATGATTTCATGTTTAATGTTTGGAACAACATCTTATACACAATTAAGTTATCGCGAATACATGTATACCAATTTTCGCGGCAATTGCTTGATTTCTAGACTTTGAAGAAAGGACAAACATAATTACTCTTATTAATACATAAAATTGAAGTTTTGTGTTTGCTAGAACGCGTTAATTTTTGGAACTGCTGGTCTGATTTGAAAAATTCTTTCAGTTTCAGATAGCCCATTTATCGAGGAAGGCTATAGGCTAAATATCATCACGCTAATAGGAGCGGAGCACCAATGAAGAATGTTCCAAAATCGGGGGATTTTTTATAACTTACTTTTTTTGTAACTAATCCACGCGGACGAAGTCGCGGGCAGAAGCTAGTCTTTAAATATACATAGCTAACCTCATAATATGAATGTGTGCGCAATTATACGTTTGACATTAATTCAGAGATTGAGTTGCTTGTGAATTTCGGGGCTTCCAGTCAGTTTATTAGATGTATTACAGCATACGAAGAACAAAGCCGTGGGAAGGGGCTCGAGGCCCGGGGCCCGGGGGGCCGGGGGTCCCGCAGCCGCAAGACGCCGAGTAATGGTGCCGCGGCCGCCGCAACACATTACTCGCAACATTGTAGGGCACGTTATAAGATCCCCGTTTATGTACTGCCTCTATTAGCTGCTGTTCCAACTGTTTTTCTAAGTCGCATTACGCTTTAGTAACAGTTTCCCGCTACACTGGATACTGTTGTGAGCCGCTGAAAAGTTGAAATGTAAGTTGGGTAATCGTGACGATTTTCCTCATTTATTTTGTACGAAGAGATTAAAAGTTTATTTAGTTAGTAGTCCTATGTTGATGTTAATTTCCTAAAAATCTACTCGTAGGCAAAGGCAGTAGCAGTCGTGCAGATCGACATGTAATCTAACTTCTGGTTGAACAACACCTTGTCAATAAATAATGTAGTATTTACTTAAATTTTAATAGCCGAGAACACTAAATAAAAACTTTAATATTACTCATTGACACTTGACATCTTTGCCGTCCGTGAAATCACGTCTACCAAGTTTATGCAATCAATAATAGTATTATCTCATATAGAAGACTGGGACGGGGCTGTTAAATCTTCTTTTATAAAACCAATAAAAGTCATAAATTCAGTTATAATAGTTAAGAAGCAATTTATTTCAACAATATCCGTTGAGAGTTGTTTTTGAGATGTGGGGGTATTTTTGTTCAATGGTTTTTATGGTCCTGTAACAAGCCAAATGAGAATGCAGGCGACGCTTGTTCCCTCTATTGTGCCAAACACTTGCATAGTCAGTTTAATGTATTTATAATGTATATATTATCACGCCTGTTCCCATAGGGGTAGGCAGAGATGATGGATTTCCACTTGTTACAATCTTGAGATACATCTTTTGTTTCATCTACATTCATAATATCGAGCCACAATTGAAGATATCTGCGATTTGATCGTGGTAAGTGTTTCCAGTCTGCCAGCTCTACCACCCACACTTGTTTTATCAGTCATTTTTCACCTATTCTCTCCACATATCGAAACCACCTTAACAATCCTTTCGCGACTCTTGGTATTATTTTGGTTGCGCTGAGTTTTGCGATAGTGAAACTGTTTCAGTGCAAAAGAAGAATGGGACAATTTCGAAGGGTAGTGGGAAGACGGAGCACGCACGTACCTGATTAATGGGCATGTAATGTAGCCGCTCCTCTACTCCTCAGTACACTTCACTTTCACTTTTGTTAATTTAAATAACTATAATTTATTTAGCGAAGACGTGCGGCTTCAATTATTTATAATAATTATATTGATATTATAATTTATTTACAGCATAATATTTATGTAATTGGTTATGTACGTTTAAGCGGTGCAAGTTATAGTATAGTTATTTTATACAATCATGTGCGGGGCGATTTAATTTAATTTACGATGACACGAGATGAAAGACTTGTTGGTGTGCAGTCAAATTCAAAAGAAGAATTTAAATTGATAAAAGATTATTTTTTTTAACTCTACGGACTCGAGTTCCGTACCCTTTTTTACAACTTAATTTAGAAAAAAATTATCAGAATTTATACACGCTTATTTGTTATTTGTGTAATTGTATGTGACATTTATTGAATGATAACAAACATCATCCTTAAGGTGTACCTTACCAAATGAAAAGTATGTATAGGCCGAAAGAAGGTTACTGGCGACACCAATTTTAAATCCACACGTTCCCTTATCACCCTGTTTTTATCATATCATTCAAGTGAACCTCACGTATATTTATTATGTTATAGTTTGAATAATCTCCTGATTATTATTATAATAGGCATAATAAATGAAACTAACCTCGGGTGGGCGATCGGACAATACGATTTGGTTAATAATTGTGTACCATTGATCCGATCGCATCCCGCGGCCGAATTTCAAATTCGCCCATTAATTTATTAATGCGATGCCCACACATTTAATTATTTCACTAAATTGAATCTGCGGCCCGATCAAATATTTCATTGAGATTTTCATGTATTTAACTGTTAGTCCTTTGGTTGGAAACACTCCATTTTAATGGGAAATTCATTTTGGTATAAGATAGAGGGACTCATTTATTCATACAGTTAATTAAAACTGAAGTTCTCTCTCTTCTCCTTTGTGCTTCGCAGCTATTAATCTTAGATATATTATGATCTCTTATAGGGGTTTCACTACTTTTTCGGTTACATTACTGGTAGAAAATTGACACTATTTGTATGGGATTTATGTGAAATTGTATGCAGTAAGGCGAATGATCGGTGAGTTTGATTATTACAAAATGTCAAGCAAAAGTGATTTAATATTTTTCTTTGAAAAGTTTGCGAGGTGGGCAGCGCATCGGCTCCCTTGGTGTTGTAGATGCCCAACGGCGATGGTAACTACTTACTATCAAGTAAATCCATTTACCTGTTTGTCTATAAGCAAACATAACAAGCATGACAATAATACGTGAACCTCAACTTATCTGCTGCCAAGATACGAATAAATGCGACGGAGATCGCCCAACAGGATGCGCCTTTGAGACGCGAACCTCCCTAACTTGGCTCACTTGAGCGGACTTCAGAGAAAATGACACACTTAGCATCAACCCCAGTAGGTCAGTGAATCGCTACCGAATTCATATGACAATATACCGACGCAAAGGAAACTAAAACATTAAGTAATCAGTCATGAGAAGCTTTACTTTGCTTACATTATTCATTTCACAATATTTTTAACAGAACAAAAACAAAAAAAAAACATTTGGACAAGATCTAGCTACGAATCCTAATGGCGCCTTTCTTTTTATAGATCATTCATGCGTAATAGGAAAATTGGTATAATATAAAAATTGGTTGCGTGAACATCCAAATTGATTGGAGTCGTCGGCTGATTTAGACGATGGCTCCGTATTCGGGCCCCCGGAGACGAGCTGGAAGGTCGCGTCAATATCCTGTCAACAGCAATCCAATAGTACATACGGTAGGTGAATATATCATTGATTGTGCGAATTGAACAGCAGCTGAGGGAGAGCAAGCGCCCGATTCATACCGCTACCTGTAAATTAATAAAAGAATATAAGAGAGAAAAATACAAAGAAGATCTTTCTACATATAATCTTGAATTATTGAATATAATAACTAAAAAAGGGGTGCCTAACATTTAGTTAAAATTATTTAAGAATTAGATGATCGCTAAACACATATATAATTTAGGGACTGAATTAAAGTATAAAATATATTCGAGTCAATATGTATTATGTTAAAAATTGTGTCATCATTTTCTTTGATAATAATTGAATTTACAACGTGTATTGTTATTATTTCAGTGATTAAAATCACTCCATATGGCCATAATGAATTCTTTGAAAATTACGTCAATGGCACAGGAAGAAAATGCGCCAAGGAAATCACGAAGAAAGCGAAAACAGCTGGTCGTTGAAACGTTAAACAGTTACGCTGAAAACACATCGCTGCACGGCGTCAAGTACATCGTTGACAGGACGATCACCAGGTTCGAAAAGGGTTTCTGGCTGATGGCGATAATCGCGAGCGTCACTATGTGTGTCCTCCTCATGCACAACTCATGGCACAAGTGGCGCACCAACCCCATTGTGATCACCATCAATGAGAGGGCCACTCCCATCGAAGACGTTTACTTCCCCGCCGTCACGATATGCCCACAAATCAAATGTAAGGCAACAGTTTACAACTACACGCTTGAAAAGCAAAAATACGATAACCTCACACGGGTATTAGTCCTAACTGAGGAAATGAAAAAATTCGTCACGAAATTTGAAGCGATATCAACTCTGTGTGAAAAGTATCCTAAGTGGCAGAGTTCCAAAATTTTTTTTAAGCCTACCACCTTCATTGACAATATTATAGATGTTGCTCCCGATTACGATGACGTGTTCATCAGATGCTTTTGGCAATCTATAGAGAAAAATTGTACTAGTCTCTTTCGGAAAGTGCTGACGCGAGAGGGCGTTTGTTACACGATGAACTCGTATAAAACAGACGATATATTTCGTGAAAAAAATATTCACAACGAATACTTATATTTGCCAGACTCTTCTTTGGAACCTCTAAACCGCGACAACTATATGCTTCGAGCGGATTGGAACGGCGAAGTTTCGGATTTATCAATATTGCTGATGCTAAATATGAAAGAAAAGGACAAGTATTGCCATCAATCTTTTGATGGATTCAAAGTATACCTGCACGAGCAGGCGGACATGCCGCAGTCGGGGCTCTACTATTACGCGATACACCCGGGGCAGGCGACTAACCTGGCGCTCAGCTTCGAGACCACTCACACACCAGACGTGCTCAAGGCCTACGCACCAGAAGCTCGACAGTGCTACTTTCCTGGTGAACGTTATCTTCGTTTCTTTCGCGCATACACAGCTAACAACTGTCGGATGGAGTGCTTCACGAACGTCACCCTCGAAGAATGCGGATGCGCCAGCGTGTTCATGCCGCACGACAATAACACCAGACTATGTTCGTTGGGTGAAGGTGACTGTGTGAAATTGGCGCGAACGTTGTACGTGCTAGGCTTTAGACAAAAGAAAACAACTATGGAAGAAACAACAACCACCGCTGATAATATTCCGTCTGACGAAGATGACGATGACGATTTCGACGTAATAACCGCTCGAGAGGAAGATCCCTGCAACTGCTTGCCCACCTGCAATCAAGTGAAATATAAGGCAGACCGCTTTAAATTGCCTTTCGATATTAAAGACCACCAGATAGAGCTATGTTATAGCAGTGAATGTAATTATAGTAAGACCATAGACTATTCAAGGTTAGACCTGTTTTTTAAACATGATAGTTTCATGAGCATGCGTCGGTCAGAGTTGTTCGGTCAGACCGACTTCATCGCACAGTGCGGAGGCCTGCTGGGCCTCTTTCTGGGATTCTCTGTCTTCAGCCTGGTGGAGTGTGTATACTTTCTTATTATAAGATTAAGCTGTCGTTTAATAAAACCTCTAGATTGAGATTAACCATTGTGCATTTGAAAAGAAAACGAATCTATCATGTCATGTGACTAATTGTATTTGTAGATTATACAGGCCTGAATCAAGATAGAAGAAGAAAAGGGAGCTCACCACCGGTGAGTGGTCTCTGCCGTCTATGGATTTTTGCAATAACAGAAGCGTCATCGAACGGTGCGACGACGTTTAATGACGTCCTTCATAAATAACCCAAGTCGACAGAGCAAACCTCGACAAGAAAACTGTCCATCCAGATTCATATATATGGCGATCCGGCGAGGAAACGTAGCCAGCCTTCTGGGCACCCTACCCATAGAAGATGGTGACCTAAGCTGAGTATTCTACTTGTAGTTTTGAGGTTAGAATACAATATAAACAAGTTAAGTTTTCTTTTATTCTATTAGTTTATAAAGTCTCCAAAAATGTCTCCATTCTATGTATGTATGTATGAATTGATGTTTGTATAGATTTACTTATTATCAGTCAAATATGTGATCCATAACAATTTTCTAAGAAAGTACTTGGTCCCATGTAACATTTTAAATAGAAGTTGTTGATCGTATTCGAGGCGGGAAGGCGTGCTCCCTAACATCGGTCTCCGTCGCAGGGAATTGTCCTGTCGCTTGAAGTCTCTCCGCTCGATTCCGTAGAATGCATATTGTATAAGCCCGACGCCGTCAACTTACAAGATAAACAAACCCACCGTTTTTATAAGACATGGAGACTTTTGCGAGGAATCTCGTTCCACTTTACGACACTAATATTGTTGTTCAAATACAGTGCAAACATTCGTACGTCGTGTCCCATTTTACAAATATATAATTTTTTGCGACTAACAAATTAAACAAATCGAAAACTGTCAAGCTTTACAGTTTATAACGAATTTGAAAGGTGTGACATTTTCTCTTTTATTTATATTATAGTCGTGATTTTAGTATAAGATTATTGTAGATGTATTATAGACTTTTAATTATACGCTGATTATTTTATTAAGCACTTTGATTTTTAGTCATTCCAAGATACCCTATGTATTTAATATTCATAGATTACTATTTACCGATAAGGATTCGATCGCGACGCAGGTGCCTTTGCTGCAAAGTTTTCACCATTTGCAAGTAATAAAATAAAACTCGCAATATGTATTGTGTTTATGCTCCAACCACGTCAGACAACGTGCGTGGAACAAACTTCCCTTTTAAGTTGGAACAACCCGAACAAAACGTGAAGATAACAAATTGTTGTTGGAATACGATTTTCGTTACCTGTGAGTTAGGAAGTTTTAAGACATTCTCTCGGGGCCCGTCGGGCTCATTTCGCTCCCAATCACGTAGGTTTCGGGTTCGAAGACGCCCGCGCGGGCTTCCGTCCAAACCCACTCTATAAGTACCTCCAGGCCGAAGAGATTCGATCACTGTTCACTTGAAACAAATTGAGTAGTTTATTGCGTGTCGGCAATATTCATTTTGTTACCTGGGATTTCTCCTGGTTGAAGAAAAAGGGATTTAACCGCACTATCCAAGGTAAGATTCGCCAAGTCTCTTTGTCGACCATCCCGTCTCCCCGTCCTGACCTACGGGGCCGAGACGTGGACACTGACGGCAGGACTGGTCCACAAGTTCCAAGTCAGCTATGTCGGCTCTTTCTCTTTTGGATAGAATTCGAAATAAGGATATCCGTAAGAGAACTAAGGTAAACGACATAGCTCGCAAAAATAGCAAGTTGAAGTGGCAGTGGGCCGGTCACGTCTCTTACAGGACCGATGGGCGATGGAGCACACGAGTCCGTATTTCGGTTAACGGAGTGTCGGACGCCCTACAGCCCCATGATCGGACCACTCAAATTAGCTATTGGTTGTCTTTGAAGACCACGGGCCATGCAAATGGCCCGGACTTTTGGACGGCTTGCGTGTGATCACAGGAAGGCCAACACGTAGAGGCCCCTTGACAAATTTGATGTAAATGTGGCGTGACATTAACTGACAATTACACCTGTCTACATCATATAACAATGCACCCAAGGACAAGCCCATACCAGTGTAGGACTACTGTGGGAAATAAGAGCAAAAGGTACCGGGCTATTGGGGTGAACTGCTAGTGGTACTAGGGGTCTGGTAATATGGGTACAATGGCGTCTGCCCGTCACAATGTTCGAGAAACATGGAAAAATGGGCAGACGGAGACTATCCACTCCCTGCATGGGCCCTAAAAATGCCATAGAAGACAGGAGACAATATGAGTGTGAGTGGCTAAGGGGTGTAGAGAGGTAGGCTGCAGGTTACTTTTGACGTTATGTCATTTATCACTTCCACCCCTGGAGCTTGAGTATTAGCTCTAGCGATCTCCACTCCGTGACGGCTGGTTAAGGCAAGCACGGAGGTGAGGACCTTGCCTTGGCCCCGGAGTCAGGTCCGAGGTTTCGCCACAAAGATCCCCCCCTCCCCCCGGGTTTGGTTTATTATTAACATTCAATGTATTAATTTCACTTAGCTTTAAGTGTTACTTACAGTGGCCATTTGTGATTCTGTATGTGAAGCTGATTATCTCGAGGACTAATAATACTATACAAGTAGTAGTAATAGTATTAGATACACAGAAAAGTTTTGAGTTTTCCTCCAAGTGCTATTACTTTGACTACTGACAAGCTGACCCTATAAAGAAAAGCTGACCAATATATCTATAGACTGAAATAATCAGTTAAAAGGATTTTATTAGGACGAACAACAAAATTTAATTTCTTTTGAAGATAATATTATATTATGCTTTGTCTAATTAGGTAATCACTTTTCTTGCGGAATATCCACCCAACTAACAGTTACTAGGTACCAAGCGACCGAGCTACCGGTATTATAACATTTTTCCCACATGTAATAGGGGAAGCAAAATGTGGAATAAACTTATCAGTATTTCTTATCATAACACTATGAGACACGTGTCTCACTGTGTAGTCGGTAACAATCCAGGGAAGGAGGCTTTAATCACTTAAAACTAATCTTAAGTGACTGAATTGTAGTTTTATTATTCTCTTAAGCTTGTACATTATATGGTGAAAAAGTGGAAAAGCGAAACGTGTCCAATAACAGAACATAGCATTATCCCGACACTTAATATGGATTAGGCGAGCAACAATGATATAGGAGGGTGGCTCCCTGCGGCGCGCTTCTTTTGCGTTCTCGTGTCGAGCGAATGAGTTGTCAGTTGTCAGCACTTGAAGGCTAGCGATGACTACGTTTGGGGCAAATGGGCTATCGAAACTTTCAAATAACTTTTTTTCTCATGAGAACTTTGGAGTAATTAAAATATAATCATCTTAACTCAATTGCGGTGTTATGTATGTAGTTGCATTCTTATCAGAACGCTACAGTATTTACTGTTTAGACAGGAGTGTTTTAAGTTTAATTTTTACCTACATATATATATATATATATACATATATATATACATATACGCAAAGTTTAGTTACGTTTATTTAAAATCTTAGATGCCAAGAGTATTAAATCTAAACAAAAAGAATAATTTAAATATTGTAATGAGTATAATTATTTTGACAAGTTTGAATTTTTAATACTAACTGACTGTAACAAACAAGAACGATTAGTTAAAAAGACTAGACCTAACAACATGAGACTGAGATCTGACGCATGTCAACATATTATTCCTAAATATAATAACGTGTATGGAACAAGGCGCGAGGAATAAATGACACCAATCATTGTAAATGGTTTTCAAAGCGGAGCGTCAGGCTCACGTGTGCACACCTGGGACTAAACAGAACCACACACTGGAATGGTGCTAACAATTACTCGCCCCTGCTCTTACTTTTGATACAACAATGTTGGGTACGTGACTCTCCGACGCGAATAAGCTAGCCCGTGAGGTCTCAGTGCCACAGTCGAACGAGGTCTTAATGTCATACGAAAGTAAGCATATTGGACAATAAATATACAAAAAAACGTTGTAATTTTTCTGGTAATTCGAAGAAAGAATTATTTTTTGCCTTGATTTGATCGCGGGGGTCTTTCTTAGTTGTTTTCGTTTATATATCAGTTTTGTTCGTTGGTGTTAAAGTACAGATTCAGTTTTGATTTTTTTTGTTAATATTCCGTTGTAAATTTTATAAAAAAGTTTAATACTTCATATAGCTTGAATGTGTATATGTTTATTTGGTGGGATAACAACTAAATAGAATGTTGTTTAATTATAGTTTCGTTTATTTTAATGTGGTAATAATACATGTATACCTATACAGCCATAATACTAATTATTAAACACGAACAAAAGACTGTTTGTTGCTAGTAAATAATAGAATTATTGTAGCAATCAGTTTCAGGTACAAAGCGAACACAGTGAAGTGTAATTAATATCGCGATGGCTGCAATTGCTCTTCTGCGGTTCAAAGTTAATAGAATGGGTTTAATGGGATTGCATTTGCCAAGTAGCGGCTGGCGAGGCCGCGGCGCGATGCGAGACCAATATATTGTTACGAATGGAAATGTTGTTAGAATTACTATAGAGTTTATTAGAGCTATACAAACACGTATAACCCAGGTATAAACATAACCGAACACAACAAGTCCAAGCGTAATGCAGAAGGTCGTAATTCAATAACACGCGCAAAGTCCATCACTAAATAGATTACCGAATGTACACAAGTCTCGCCTTGATCATGGTTATCACTCGACTCGCAATTGGGGCATTGCTTTTGCTGCACAGATGCAATATATCTGTCCGGCCGCGTGTACCCAATTTCCTAAAATGAATTTGTACTTTAAATCCGACACACCTGGCTAATGACTGGAATAAAAGATTACAAAATACAATGGGCTTTTTTCTAAACACAAAGTAAAAAAAAAGAAGTCCAAATTCCGAACGGTAATAAAGTGTGTTTTTACAGGTATGCAGGTGTGAATTTGATGTTTTGTCGGCGTCTAGGCTGTAACAATATAATCAAAACATGATTTATCAAATGGACCCGTTGGTGCACATTTAGGTCATTAAACCGAATGAGAGTTGACTGGCAAATAAATTTGTAGAATAAATCTTTAGAGATGTCTAATTTGTACAATAAATTTATAAAGAGAAAAAGAAAGATAACAAGAAAATACAATAAATTACCGTGTAATATAAGGCATGGATTTTTTTGACATGTTTAAACAAAAATTAATCGAGAGGTTCGTAGGTTCTTTATTTTACATGAAAATACTTATCAAGCAATAATTTATCACAACCAGTAACAATTGCAAAGTGTTATTAAGGGAATATCATGATTTGCGGAGGCACAGAGGAGAAGGGTTCGGGACAGGTGCACCAGTGGCCTACTTAGCGCGCCGTGCCAGAACAGTGGGCCAGCAGCGCCGACGCGCCGGAACGAGGTTGCCCTTGCCAGTCGCCAGTCGCCAGTCGCCACACACCGCGGGACACTAGCCATGGCTGGCATCCACTGCACGCGAGTAAACGCGCCATGCTATAGCTATTAAGAAGATGTCACATTCCATCAGATATTTAAAAATTTATGATTTTTTCTATTAACAGAAAAAATGCTGATACCTTACCCGCTATAAAGTGTTACTATGCCTGTTGACGTTTACAATATCAGAGCATTGATGGCCGAGAAGCAATTTTTATCCTTGTAAGAACGGATAAATAATACAATTTCCTGCTTTGGGGGCGGCCTATTGTAAGAGCCAACAAAACCACCCACATGTAGGAGGATAGTTGCTTATCTGAATGGCTACCATCCCTGAACTCGACTGTACCGCCATACCAACCTGGAGTTGTGTGCATTAGTGCCACGGTTCCAGTCTGTCTCTAGAAAGCGGCAGCACATTGGTAGCATTTTTGATGTTACAAATTTGCAAGACGCTTTTCATCAGGTGAGTAACTGTCTGCTCAATTTTGTATGAATTATAAATAATATTAGCTGTCCCAGCAGACGTTGTCCTGCCCTGAAGAAATAAAATTTAGAACCCGATTGGAGCGCCATATACAGGGTCCATTGAGATGCAAGCTATCCTATCTTTTAAGTTGGATCAAACTGCACACGGTGTGCAAATTTGATTGAAATCGGTTCAGTAGTTTTGGAGTTTATTGGCAACACGTATCGTGACACAACATTTTTATATGTATAAGATTTAAAAAAAAATGCATGTCGAAAGATGATGATCAAGGGCGTCGCTTACGCTGGTACGGCGACGTTTTACGGAGACCGGCTAATTATGTGGGGAATAAATGCCTAGCCATGCCACCTCCATCAAGTCTTTTTCGAGTGGGAAGGGCCAAGAAATGCTGGTTAGACGTGGTGAAGGATGACATGCATACCAATAGTCTCAAAACGGGAGATGCTCAAGTCTGAGAGAAGTGGAGTAGAAAAAGTAGGAAAGCGGATCCTAGACAACGGAGTGAATTTAACGCTAGAATGATTATGATCCGAATAATAATAATAAATTATATAGCATGAAACTTTTGCTGTGTTGAGAGCATAAAAGTGGCCTGGAGAGACCATTATCAGAAGCAGACAATAAAAAACAATACTAAGGAAAAGGTCCCTTAGTAAGGCTTTTCTTTGTTTGCCGCTAAGACCGCACGTACCATTTGGCTCGAATCAAGGCACGACACGTTTAACGGAGCTTTCCTACGTTGTACTATAAATATAAACATAGTATTCACTCAACGTTTACGAACTCAAATTAATTTGGTATGACCAATATAAGTCGATGGTTAATTTATAAACAATTCTGTATTATATAATGTTTTGAATATTATTTTTTGAGCGTGATCGGTTACTTAAAAATAGGACATGATTCACATTTTGTGCATAAAGATTTTTTAACCCATTTCAAAAAATGGAGGAGATTTAATGTTATATGTTTTTTAATCTGTTCTAATGTGTTTTTAATATTAAATATAGCAATATTAATTTGAAAAACTACAGATTTTTTGTATTACCTTTGGAATTCCTTTAGGAGTAAAAAATATTTCACTTAATTTCTAGCTCTACTCGCAGGTCTCGTCTTACGAATGTCGTTCTACTTAGGTCAAGTAAGTATTCAAGTCTTTTTAAGTTTGTAAAAACGTACTTATAACCAAATAATATTTCTTGAAGAATGTCAAATTAGAACATAACGTTGAAACATAGATGGATGTTTGGATGCGTATATCTACATATCAATACCCAACCGGCAGTATAATATAGCATCGCCGCTGCCGCGCGGTGAGTTGCAGGCGCTGCGTCAATAACGAATCTTTCGCCAGAGTCTGTTCCGTTCTCGAAAATAGACCAATCAATGATTGGAATCGAACTAAACCACAGCTCCACAGCCGCGAATCTCTCCAACAAAGCGCCGCAGCAGCGTCCGCACGATGCGAATATTTTTCAGTCATACATAATGTACTCAAATATTGAGTTTTATATAAAGTAAACTCTTTTGATTTTAACCATATTAATTATTATGCAGCTCAGTAGTTTTATCATTAAAAGAGTTTATGAAATGGACTTGGTAACCTATGATGTTGCAATTCTCCATAGACAACGGTGATTTTTCCATCTGGTAAAGCTGTCAGCCTGTCTGATATAATAAATACTTCAACTAAAAGGTAAGCTCAGTCGTTAGTTGTCAAAATATTCAGACCTTTCAAATACCAGGTTGCGTGGTCCCACAATATTAAAATTTCATCGATTCTAGGCTGAATACGAGATTAATATAAGAAATTAGGCTTGCGTTTCGTAAAATATACAACAACGTGAAGGTATCCAACATCTATTAGCAAAAAGCACATTATGTGTCACTTTGTGAATAAAATATATAAATAACTCGGCGAAAATAATTATAAAACAAATTATTATGGTGATGTAAATACTACCATGTCAAGATGGTGAGTTGCAAGACGTATATATTAAATACCATTTATTTTAGACGGCGTCGTGAGCTAAATTTAGTATTTCTTTTTTAATTAAAACAGCACCGTCTGCGGCAACAGGAGAGGAATTAGATTATAATTCTCTCGAGTTATTTAGGCCTGACAGCGACCCCCCCCCCACCACTCGTTAGGCGAATGAAAAGACAAAAATCACTTTTCACGGCGTGTCTCCAAATATATTTTCGAATGATTAATGGCAGGGGTATTAAAAATAACAGGCGTCCGTCTCTTGACAAATGTCGCTCCTCTGACAGATGGACGACATTAGAAATGCTCCGTCCCACTTCGACCCTGTGGGGTCACCAGGTGGCTCCAACGATAATTATATACAGTATACTTAAATAGTACAGTTGGACGAGGTGCTGCACCAACTCCAAATGTTTAGAAAAGATATGTTACACGATGTCCACCACAGTAGTCATGAGAACCATAGGATATATTAATATCACATAGACAATCGTCATAGATAATAATGTTTTTAGTCGATTTATCAGATAATTTGATTTATAATTTAGTTACTATTTTCTACGAGCGAGTTCATTTTATAAGGCCACTAAATTATCGTCTAGATAATTTAGTGCATCAGTAACTAATTATTATAATTGTTTTAGGACCTTGGCAACACTATGATGAAATTGTTATTTTTAGCAATGATGCAATATTATTGGTTTGATGAGATGGTGTACACAAAACCGCCGATCCCGGTCCGCCGAGATCCTTCTTCTCGAGCTTTATATTAGCCGTCGCCCGTTCTCAATTAGTTCATTGTGTCGCCCATTGGCGGGCATCATCAGATTCATCCCCCTCTCATGGCAACAGTCTAGCCGAGGTAAAACTCCCTAGGGAGCTCCCTCAAGCAAGTTGCTCCCGGGCTCGCGAGACTTCGCCTTGCGAAGGCGCTCGCCCCAAAAACCCCGGTAAAGTTGTGAGGTCTTCAGACCAACAACATAAAGTGTGAATAGTCACAACAGAGTCTGACCAATAAAAGGGAAACCTTGCCCAAATAGTTAGTATTTGGTATATTTGGTACTTTCTTACCCAAATCTCTGCAACAGTGTTACAGGTAGTATTTCACCGACCCGCCTCAGAGAAAATACATACGCAACACTAGGAATGATCCTTGAAGGAAGACATCGTATCAAAAAAAGGCGAAACTGCCGAAACAATTCAAAATTGTATCATTTATTACATGATAAGCAAATGAGGTAGATGACAGTTGACAGTAGATACTTTAAAGTCTTCTTGCAACATGTTCCGGTCTGAAGATTTTCTATGAACGTATAAAGTTATGATAGCCTTCATTTTTTAGAACTAAAAGAGTTAAATAGCAAATTCATTACTTTGTTATTATTTAAAACTTATTAATTACTTCTATGATGATATTTTGAAAGTAATAATTATGAAAAGATGGTTTTAAAGCTTTTGTTTTGTTATGTAAATAATATTATTTATTGTAATAAACCTATTTAGTGAAGAATTTTTTGTAAGAACGTGACATTCTTGAAAGAAATTACTCGAGGTGTAAAAAGATAATAACTGACGCTGTTTCTTATTTGAAACTAGATTTATTTTTTCCGGAGTTCAGCAGACAGGTAGACAGCCTGCCTGATGGCAAGCGGTTACAAATGCGCTGCTGCTCTCTTAGGGGAGACTGGAACCTGTTCTCTAATGCAGGAATACAACTCAAAGTTGTCACGACGGCTTACTGTAGACCAGCAGCCATGCAGACAGGCAAATACCCGACCACCTGGCTGTAGGTTATTTTGTCGCCTCTTACGACAGGTCGCCGCAGGAAATTGTATTCTTTTTCCGTTCCTAAACAGATGAAATTGAATTACTTAGGACAAATACATAACGTTAAAATAATTAGTAGACAATAGTCTTAGCATAACGCCACTGAATTTATTAATGATATCGAATCGGCGGTAGGTCGGGAGTCAAAGTGTGCGGTTGCACATCCAGCCGACAATAATGATGTTATGAAATTGAACAGGTGGCCGCCGGAATGAGCTCCAATATCGGCGATAGTGAGGCCGCAGTCGTTTAACCTTCCACCTCTGCCAAATGAAATTCCGAGTCGGGGCCGGAGATGGCCGAGCATGGTCGCATCGCCGCGGCGGCGGAATTATTGCACGGCGTACTTCTCGTTCCTAATCCTAATATAATTAATTGTGGTGTCGGGTTTCATATAAAAGACAAGTGCTTGCGCTAAAGTCACTTTGATTTCAAGAGCGCCAATAAGAACAACTACGAGTGGCGCCACCATGCATTATTACTCCGCATTCATTCTCTTCAATTCAAAAATCTGCAACAAGCGAACTATGAGTTGAATCTAATTTAAAATTCAATGAAACATATTATATATTACGTCACAGCTTGTTATTCTCCTTCAAAGTTATGTGCTTGAGACGTTTTGTGAGATGATTAGAAATATGGCAGTTGTCCCACTCAACTGCCTTATTATATGGGATTAAATAATATCCTACATAGCCGTGTGGGGTTATGTTAGCTAAATCTTGACAAATCATAATGAAGTTTCCTAATGAATTAAGGTTCAAGTTGATTGTAGAAGAAAATGTTCGCCTTTCAGGTCACAAAATGCATTTGCCACGATCCATTGCCCGACGATAACGCGGTCGAAGATGGAGCACGCTTACCTAGGTAGTACCTATTCACACGAAACTTGAAGATACCCGGATTGTACTTCTCGGGAAACACGGACTCTGGTAGTGCATTCCACAACTCTGCCGTACGCAGAAAGAATGTGGAGGAGTTTCAAATATGAAAAACTTTCAATTGAATGCATTTTATAGGATTCCGTGGCTAAAAGATATAACAAACCAGTGATGTTCTTCGCCTGGACGGGACCCTTCGCTGTGTCTGGACCGGCATACACTTGACTGGTATTTGATGTTAGTGGTCCATAAAAGCTAATTGGGCACCGTGGCCCCTGCCAGCCAGAGAGAGGTACCTTTTGCGTCAGTGAACAAGAAATTGTCTCCGTCGTATACAATTCGTGGACGCGAGGAAATACCAAACAAGAGAACGATTCACATGGAAATACGTCTTAAGCATATGCGGGATGCGTGCGTCACTCCGGCCCGAGCTCAGGCCCCCGTCAACTCAATCAGTGGTGCGCTGACACTCTCGTTTTCGGGACCGAATTTCCGACTCGATGCCGAAGGAGCGTGCCCCGAATGCTTGTCATGATACCGCTATAAATTTTCGCCATTGTGATGAACAAAGGAAACCGCTCCTGCGGCGGAATCTTCGGAATGACCTTTAATAAACACAATTCAATTAAGTTCGCTAAGTAGCTTTGCGGAACAACTTGGTTACAGTTCGAGTCATGTTTACGAGAACTCCGTAGAGATGGGGAACGACAACTGTTTACTTTTGTCTTTAAAAAAATCTTGATACATCTTCTTTAAACCAGTTTTGAATTAAAACTATATTTTTTTACGCTTATCCTATTTATTCCACGTATATGTAGAAAGATATTTTGCGTTTTACAATATAATATTTAAAATAGAATAAAGAAAAGGTTATTGCTAATATTTATATCGTGCGCAACACTAATCCGAATGCGAGATGAAGTGGCTCGTATTTAGATATGGTACGCAGTACTTACCTAAGTGTAAGAGAAAAGCTGAATATTTTATTTGTTGGAAAGCAGCCAGAGCAGAAGCCAAATTGACAAACGATGCCGGATCCACCAGGATGTTTGTATACGACTGTGAGTGCGGCGTTCATTTTATTTTACGATAATTGCAGATCAACAGAGCTATATCAGTCCATAGATGTCTTAATGCACTATTGGAGTCTGAAGTCTATCTTGTTTTATGTATTCGGATGGTATGTCGAGGAATTAGACACATTAATTACTTCCTTACTATTTTCCCACCGGACAAGCATATATGTATATATGAACCAAGGTGACGACGCACTTTCTTTCCTTCACACTTCTGTTGACCGTTATGGAACGGAAACTGAGAACTATCTGTTTTTCCCGAAACTTCGAATATAAGTAAGTCTTTAAATCTCATGTGAACAGGTGTCGTCCGTTTCCACTTCACATCAAGAGTGTAATGTTGCTTAGCTGATGCATATAAATGGGTTCTACGCTTTTCCTTCAGAAGCAGCCCCTGCTAAGCCTAGTAGTAGTCCTCAACGAAAACTCCAGACTATCTTGTCTTACAGAATGTAAATGTATATCGTTAAAAGAATAAGACCATTCACCAAAAGCTATACCTAATGCAAACATTTCTCGCCGTCCATCTTCATAAGCTTCTAAAGTTTGAAACATGTTGTTTTGGGTAAAAACGATACGACCTTAGGTACCAACTTACATGAAATGAAGAACGTTCTTAGCGTGTAACATTGACCCTGCCGATAATATCAAGCTGCAGACGTGTCGTCCGTCGGGCCATTGAGGCGAGACGTCACGTGAGCACTAACAGAGTCGTGAACTAGTTCGACGACCACGAACAGTTTATTCCCCCAATGTGGTGGTGGAAGGGAGGTGGGGAGGGGGGGACGCAGACACCAACTAGCTTACTTATTGCTAATAATAACTTTACAGCTGTCAATGAACAAACAGAAACTAACTGCTGAGAAGGGTATCAACTGTTGTACAACCAACTTCCGAACAGAATTATTCATAGTGTTCAGTTTCAAATGGGATTGTTAATCTGCGGATATCCCTCCGTCGCTCCCGTTGCCAACGCGACGATCATCCCACTTTGTATTCAAATACGATGTAGTCAAAATGAAGGGCCGTGGAGGGGCTTGTTACATATGTAGGCACAATACAAAATGCATTTTTTACAATCAACTACAATAAAAAGCTACTCAAATGAATTTTCAAATCTATAAAGCAACCTTGTTTGCTGAAAATGCGGCGTACAAATTCTCAAAGTATGTTTTTTATTTTTAAAACAGACGTCAGCAATGTAAGTCGCTATTTTTTAAAGTTAACACAGTAAATAAATTAGGATTTACATTTTTTTGGAATATCGCGATAGATCTGTATCATAAGCGTTAACATTTTCTAATTTGCAAAATAATATTAGATAATTAAATATAATTCGTGATGAAAAATAGGCTGCAATATAGTAAAACAAAGAGGTCAATGAAAGATTAATAATAATATTATAGTTTTATACATCATAATTTCTTAATTATGTTCAAAACGACGAGAGCGTTGGAGCGCCGACCCTTCCTCTGAAACGAGGAGGCCCGGGCTTAGTACTTTATAGGCTACTATTATATAAGTATTTAAGGGATAATCTCTAACTCTCTCCAAATGGGAAAATTATTTTACGTTTCAGGGCCCTCAATGATGAACTGAATTTCTATGTACATTAAGTCACGGTACTCTTTAAGGAACTGAGCAGTGTTGAGAGCGAATTCCACTTAGTCGATTTCGATATTTAAGATAAGTCTTCCTGTTTTTCTGCTCTCCTGATCGTATAAACATAGTTTTGGTGTGTCTTTGCTTCATTTTTTATTTATTGTTTTATATTCCTTTTGACATGTATTTTCTTTCCCTATTTTATTAGTTTTACAATATCCGTATCATACATATGGCTTATTCGAAAATAAATTCTAAAAAAAGTTGAATTCTCTGGTATCCAATCTGAAAATCGCGTTCAAAACACAGTGGGCCAATCTGTTTCCTTTTGCGTTTGTGATTAAATTAGTATAAAACAATGGTGAAATGGTTTCGAGTACAACACAAACAAGAATCGAACAGTAAATTAAACAAAACCCTCCCGTTTCATAATATTAGTAGAGCGCTGTTTACTTCGAAGTTTTGGCGGGTCCCTGACGAGTCCGCAGTGCTGTGCAAACCACCGGGAATTGCGGCCACTCCGCCCGATTGATGCCGCGCAGTACACTTGTTATTGGTTCCCGATTGGCACTTGGACATTTAGGCGAGTTTAAAATACTCCTCGCTTGTAAAAAGTATCTGATAAAGTATATATAACTAATATGCGAAGTCTTTATTATTTATATAATAAACGTAAAACGTATTTGTAACACGCAATAAAGCATTCATTATTTGTTTTTAACTATTTTTGACGTCGAACAGCGAATTGAAATTCCATAACGTTTTAATTTAACTATTGTAAGCCGGATTTCAATTGATTGATTACTTTTATTTTAATTATTCGTATAGGAATAACTATTGAAATGGAGGTTCAATTTATACAAGATTGCTGTAGCCAGTAGTCGCTTTAGGTTCCGTGTGAACGTTCCCAATGATGACTTCATCAGGCAGAGCAATGACCCCAATGACTCCCTCATTGTTCAAATGAAACGATCCTCAAACGCTCTGCTCATGCGAGTCACAAATGAATTGCAGACTTCTGTTAATCTTGCACTGACTTTTATAATTCAGACTTGTATTCTAAGGCGACTTCGTATTTCGAGTCAATTTATAACTCATATTTTAAATATTGTTGTTAATATATTTTGTATGTACGACGTAAGCCTTCCTAAAATAAATTTAATAAATAAGTGAATTTAATGTGAGTTAATTAGGGGTTTGAGTGGAGATTTTTTATAGCTGAAGTATAGCAGACAGACGGCCCACCTTATGGGAAACGGTTTCTGTCGCCTATGGATTTTTATAACAGCAGAGATGTCACCAACACGCTGCCGACCTTGAACACATTTTATGACAACCTTTTTGAAAAGCTCCATATTGTAGAGCAATGAAAAAATCCCCGCTGAGCTCATCCCAAATCCCAACGGTGCGCAAGAGAAAGGTGGTGACATTACATATCTACCAATCCATCCAACTTCTTCGACAATATCGTACTGTAGGCAATTCGGGTTAATGTTCCTTATGTACATAACATGAAGCTTGTTAGAAAGTTTGTCAGTTTCAATATTTTGTGTAATACTTTGGTGTTGCTCAATTTGCAAGTTGTGCCATTTGGAGGCGGGCGGGTCGAGGGTCGCCGCTTGCACGCGTCGCCTTACGTTTATTTCGTTGACTCACTTCTGCTACTTTAATTAAATTCTGAAGAATATTATAAGGGGTATTTGGAAAGAGCTTTTTAAATTGTTTCAGACGCGCACTTTAACTTCTAAACCCAACATTATGGGCATTCATTTTGACAGAACAATTTTATACATTTATTTATGATTTGTCACTGATGATAGCGTCAAAAAATAACATACATTGGTATAGAAACATCTGAATATGAATATTTGATGTCATTAAGAATGTTGCATCTCTAATAACACATGAAACCCTTGGTTACATCTGCGTGGCATCGTCCATGGGGTACGTCTATAGGTAACGGCAACCGCATTACTGCTATTTGTCAGCTTTGCATTGAGAATATTAAATCACTTAAATGAATCTTCAAGTGTCACTCCTAAGTAAAAGCAGAAATGGGTCACATGAAGACTTTGTTGAGTTGTTTAAAGGGAGAGCCAATAATGACTTGTCAAGTTCCTATTCGACGATGTTCTTCATTACTAAACTAGTACAATGCGTCCGAGTCTCGGCTTGGCGCGCGGCGCCGCCTGCCCGCTGCTCGCCGCTGCTGCTTCCCACCTCAGTTACGAAGTTACTAAGTGTTCGCTAACAACCACACTGCGGTCGACATGTCGCCTTATAACCGCACCTTAACTTATACTTTCTCCCTCATTAAATGCTGTTTGGAAATAACTCCAATCACCAAGATGCTCGATTTTGCCTTATTCTTACAATTGCTTTATATTATTTATAGTTTAGTATTGTTTTATAATTCAATTTATTTGTTTTGCACAAGTACTCGTGCTTTTACTTGTGTATAATTAACGATGGCGGTTCTGGAATATTTCCTACATATTACGTTTTAGTTTTTGCTCGAAATATTATGTGTATAGCCCTAAGAAACTTACGGAGCTCGTGTGTTTATATCCTTCGAGGTGTGAACATTAACTAATTATTTCGACTCAAAAAATTTATTGACCCATGAATATATGCATGGAAGGAAATATTATGAACGACAATCGATACTACAAAATATATCATTTTATACTCATTTTTATATAAAACATAAATTTCAGGAATTATTACACAGATCATGTTAGTCTGGCTACCACCCTTGGTCTAGAGTATGTCGCTATAACAACCTTGAGTTGTATTCCAGCATTAGTGACTAGGTTCCAGTCGGCCTTTAGAGGGCGACAGAACTTAACAGCGCGTTGGGTGTTAAAATGCCACTTTCCATCAGATGGACCGTCTGCCTGACTGCTGAACCTATACTATAAAATAAATAAAAATATTTAAATTTGAGAAACACAAATACGAAAGAATAATATACGATGTTTGGACATAGATGTAACGCCGTAGCACGTAGCACCGTAGTACATAGCGCCGTAGCACGTAGCGCCGGTTGAAGAAGATACACATAATATATTAATATGACGTAAATATATGATATGACGTATGCCTATGACTATAACGCTATCCCCAAATGATAATGCGAAACCAATTAGCTTTATACAATTATTGAAATTGCAACATTTATGTGCATCTTGCTTCCGAAGCCATCGTAATACACTATATGAAAAGTAAAAGGCGAAATAAACAAGGTAGTTTCACAAATACAAAAGCTTCCTACCCTTATTTCCTTGTACCTGTACAAAAAGCGATCCGACGTCGACGAAGATGAATAAGTGATTGCGACGTTGCTCGCTGCGATCGGCGCTTGCTGCAGCACACGGCTGTTATCCATTTCACAATAAAATTGTATATTGTAGTAAAAGCCGACAGCATTCTTTTTTGTTAGCAAGCTGGTAAACAGGAAGACGACCCCGCCCATCTTCACCTATAGGCGTTTGCTGCACCAAAGACGAGGCCATGCATGGTGAAAATGCAAATGTCCATAGGCGACGGCGACCACTTCCCATCATTTGCACCGTCAGCCTGGCTGCTACACCTTAACAATTGAAAAAAACAATCGCCGTATGAACAATAAACATAAAAGTCGTGGTAGCTAAACGGTAAACGTACTCGCTTTATAAACAGCGTGAGTTCGAATCCTGACCGGAAAGAATACACCACTTGTATTTCTGACGTAATATAATATATAATAATTATACTAGTATATACTGTCAATTCGAAGTCCGTCAATGGGGTAAGTTCATACACCGCTCGTTTTTAAACTTTTTAACCAATTACAATTCGCAGAATTTACTGGTGTCTTAGCTTCACTGACTGATCTGTTGTCCTCGAAAGCAGTCAAACACGCAAATAATGAGAGGTGTCCCACTATATATTGGCTATATATTAATACAATTACCAAGTGTTGTAGGTGAAGAAAATCATCGAGACGAAACTTGCAAACCGAGACAAACGATGTCTTAATATACTTGCTTAATCCTTTAAAATGGGGAGCCCGAATTAACTCTTATATTCTGCTGTAAATATAACACAAGGACAGACATTTTTCAAGTGGGATTTTACTCACCAGTAGACACCACCCGAACACATTCCCCGCAATACGACGCACCTTAAAGGAACGAACGTCTTTACATACACGTACTTCGGACGACCACTCGCGTCATTAGCTTCCTCAGCTTAAACTATATGTTAACTATTTTAGGCAAAAACATCCGAGTCTACCTTGCTTCAAATTCAAAAGTTATTCAAAATAAGTTCCACTAGAGAACACTTTTTAAAGGGTTTACTTTATATAAGTTAAATTTTAATTTTACGTCTTATTCTATGTACCCCGCTTCGTGACGTGTGATTGCTGTTAAGGAGCTTGATTTTATTAGACAGATTTCAGAAGCAAGTTTCATTAACTTTTATGCAATGAAACTTAGACTCTGTTTGAAGATAGTAGTACCACAGTGTTACCAAGTGTGCGGCGGTCCTTATTCCGGATTTATGCATCCCGGAGTGCGGCGAGAGAGGCCCCGTCGGCGATAACGCTCTCATTGCCGTCGAGACATCCCTCATAAGGAGATTAGAGCGGGTGTCTGGTGTCGGGTGTCGTGATAACTCTACAACATAAATCGCTCTCGGGAATCAACGCACATTACTGAGTTCGCCTCCGACGTAAACGAACAGATTAACTAAATGGCAGCCGAAGTTGGGGCGCACACATTGTTAACTAATGAACCGATTCCCGATCGAAGTTCGCTCAAGATGTTAATTCAACTTAAAACACTCATTACTCTCGGCGACAACGAAAATAATTGTTTGCGCAACACGTTCCTTCCCCTTGCACCTGAGTTCCTTTATTAAATTGACGCTGTTTGGATTATCTGGTGTTATCAGTTAATTACTATTTATTGTGCTAACATTCATTAGTGAACTTCGTTTGTGCTGCCATCACGACGACATATTTGTAAGTATCAGGTATTGGTTCAGAGCAATTTGTGTCAAGTTTCATTAAAATCCGTTTACTAGTTTACACGTAACAATCCCTCTCGTATTTTTGAGAATCCCTCTTCCGAATTAGTGTACTGATTTTATTTATACTTGACTCTTTGTACAAACCCCTCTGCACATTTATTATCTATTAGGATATTGACTTGAAATTTAGGCGGGGTTCCCGGGACACAGCATTTAAATAAGCTATTGTTTTAGTGACTGTGTATTGACTGTAACTATGTTAAAACACCCGAATTTAAAGTTCCTCCCGGAAAAACTTGCGCGAGATGCCTGCGATAAAATATATCACACATTTTATTGTATTAAATTTGCTATCGATCAGTCCAAAAATTACATTGGAATTCGTTTTTTTTCTGTTTGGCCATTTTAAATCGTTCCCAGAAAAATTCCCGCGAGATTCCCGAGACAACAAGTTACACAAATTTGGTCTAAGAATTTTCTGTCGATCAGCGAAAGCCGCATCAAAATCGACCCAATAGTTTTTACGTGAATTCCAAACAAACAAGACATCTAAAAAATAGCATCAATGTACAGACACCTACAGGCTCAACTCGTTCTAGTGTATAAAATTGATGTTTCGATGAGACGACTCTTGCGCCCATCATTATTGTTGTATACCTAGTAATCACAATTCACAGTCATCGACATAATAATATTAATAAAATGCTGAAAACACGTGCGGTCCCCTAGTTTTGAGTTTATTCGTTACAAACATACAAATCTTTAAAATATTATTCGTATAGCCATAGAATGCTTACAATACAATAATCTTATTATTGTATTGCAACAAAAAACCTCCATATGTTGAATGTATTGCAAGATGCGAATCACTTGCTGACTGTTATTTATAACATTGTGTTGCTGATTATCTATATTCTATGCCATTGATGGAAATTTCAAATGTCGTCAATGTTGTAATATGTCAAATGTATAAGATAGATCACATTAATGACATGATGATGAGTTAGAGCTATAAATTAGTCCATAACACGAATGTCTTTTACATAAAACTGAGTGATTGGTTGTTATCAGGCGTCCATAGGTGCCGCCGTTTCATGCGATAAATGACGAATGGATGCTTTTAAGGGCTGAATTTTATGATGTTTCACAAAGGGGTGCACGCGCCACGTTCGTTGGGGCTGTAAAGCGCGCGGAGGGCGGCCCCTTCAGGCAGGCAGGCACGCGAGGTGGCGCTGCTATGCCGCAATTACGGCCGCACCGCGCCTGCTCCCAACAAACTATTTTGCATCACAATTAACACATGTTATTTCGAGGAAAGGTCTCATTTTAAGCCAAGTATGATCACGTTGTTGAAGTGTAACTTCGGGGGTATTAGGATATTTGTGTCACGAATAAGCGTTACGGCGGTGGTGAGAGGCGGCATACTTTTGAAATAAAGTAAAGGTTTTGGTGGTTCCGGATCGAATTAAGTTTTTTTGTTTGATAAAATAAAATTTGTTAAATAAAAAATGCATTCATTAAAATGTACCTAACCTAATCATATCATATTCGTAAAGATTATTCGCAGGTTTACTGCAGTAAACCTGCAGAAAATCGAATAGTGCGCTCAGTGCTGGGATACATAGTAAAAGTGAAACTTCAACGGACAATTGGAAAAACGAATCGCAAACGAACTTTGTCCACTTGGGTCTTGCGATTCGTTTTTCCACTTATGCGTTGCCATTATAACTTTTAATAACTTATTCAATATAGGAACAGAAAACTTAAAGACAACTTTATAGAAACATAATAAATAAATTATTTATGACAATTAATACACATGGGTTTCTATTGAAAAAGTGAGAATAGGCCAAGTGCGTAGCGATTTACATACACTGAGATACTTCGTTAAGGCGTCTTTACGAATATTTAAAACGTATACCACAATTAACAAAGTACAATTAATACAAACTATGAAATGATACTGTTTAATAGTCTTTAATAATATTCTCCTGTAATAAAAATATGTCGTATTCAAGAAGAAAACAAAGGATGACGTTAATGCCGTGAGTTTAGAGTTAAAGGAGTATCTTCGCACAACTCTGAACAGCAGAAAGCATTAAAATCAAAGTTGAGTTATATTTTGTTTATGAGGAAAGTTGTAACGACGCTTAAGCCCAACGGAGAGGAAGCCGGGGTAAGACGAAAGCGGGCGGGAGCGGGGGAAGTGTTGAATTCGACGCATACTGCTAATGTAACGCAGAACCTCAGCTCTTTTAGAAATGTAAAATGCATTCAGTCATTTCTCTTCATGTTGCGAAAGGCTTTAACAATTATATTAATATAAAAAAGTGCAATGACTGCGAAAGCAGAAAACTCTAAAGCGAATCTCTGTTTTCGGTAACGGGTTAAGCGCTTGAAAATAACAAGTTTGCATTTTGTAAATTAGCTACTAGCTGATTTGACAGGCGTTGCGCTGTCTGGATTTTAAGAGTCACTTATCGGGATAAAAAAATTCAGCACAGTTTTTAATAGCGAATTAGAGAAATAATTAGACGACTCAACTAATAGAATGTAGCTACCGTCATCTATATATTATATGCTTGAAACACCAGAATCAAGCTAATACGTTGTCAGCCTTTAGGATGAAATAGAGGCGATGGGTTAAAGAAATGCAATAGGGGGACGAAAGAAGGAGGATGGGGATAGGTTGTCGAAACACTCCCTCTTCATACGAAATACGGTCAGCTCAAGGCTAACCGTTTCTGTAAGAGCGTGGTATCATACCAATCGAGCCGGCTAACAACTTCAGTATCAAACTTTACTAGGTCAAAAACTATCCTATCTCTCAAGTTGGAACACGCAATGCACATGAACAAAATTTCTTTAACATCAGTTTAGTGATTAAAGGAACATGATGATACATGATTTTTATACAGATAATAATTATAAGAGTTCTATCAAAAATTCCTTCTACATTTCGCCACCAAAAAGGAATTCAATGGATAATTAGAAAGTTTTGAGATATTACAATTTTCCCGGATCAGAATACCCTGCTTTCCCCTGTTAAGATGATTAAGAAAAATGTGTACTCCTAAATAAAGTAAAGCTTGTTTCTAAAAAGAAACAATCGAAGAAGGCTTTTCTGAGGTACCTATCAAATTCCTAACGAAGAACATGTAGTCAAATAACCGCTATGAATAATAACATCTACCTTCGTCCCTAAATCACGCGACCGCTGAATTGGCTCACATAGCTCTTTCTCATTTTGCCTTTGAAGTCTTTGCAAATTATTATGATATCGTCATAAAACCCACTGAAACGGTTGGCAGCTTGACTAGCGTTTTATTTTTTCTGCTTTATGTATTGTGCTTCATTCGCAATAAGTCACGACGGTGAGAGCTGTTTGAACCACAGTACCGAGTAATGTCAGTGGGCGCGTTCCTCAAAACCACGGAAAGCTGCTTAAGTGCCTCGGAAAGTATATTAGAGTCTTGTTGGATGAGAACTGTTGTACTAAATACCTTTTTTGTGACTTATTGGTTGGAACGACTCGACTGTACTCTCAAGGAATGGTATAGATTGGGGCGTAGCTTCTTTTACTTACTTTTGTGGTTGACAGGAAAGTTTATTTTTTGATTTTTGCTATCAAACTAAGGGCTTGGTATGTTATATTGAGAGTTGAGCTAAGTTCGTGCGTCTAATACGGCAATGACGTTGGGCATAATATTGTAATTTAATCCCTAGAATTATTACCAGAATTATATGTTTAAAAAATAACTGTTCTTCCCTCTATGTCTCCAAAGTTATATAAATTCGTATTTAAATATTTCTTTACAATATCTATTATCTATTACATATAATAAAATTGTAGAGGTCGAATTTCTGTACAATGAAAAAAAGTGCTAAAAACCGAGTGAGGGGGATGTAAGAAGTGAAATAGAACTAATTTAGATTTTTTTCGATTTTTTTGTTTCTCTGTCTGTCTGTCTGTTTGTACCGGCTAATCTCCGAAACGACTGGACCGATTTACATGAAATTTTGTATGGCGATAGCTTATATCCCTGGTCAACATATAGGATACTTTTGATCCCGAAAAATTTATGAGTTCCCGTGGCAAAGTTAAAAAACTTTAATAACTTAAACAGCTTATAACAGACTAAAAGTAATTTATCTGCAACGTAACATTATAGAAGCAGATATTCTGACAGGGTGTGGTGTCGGTGAAAGAGTTTTATCTTATATATATAACATATAAAGCTGATAAGTTTGTTTACTTGAATGCGCTAATCAAGGGAACTACTGGTCTGATTTTCAGTGTTAGATAGCCAATTTATCGAGGAATGTTAAAGGCTATATAGGTTGTAAACAATCACGCTGAGAGCAATAGGAGCGGAGCACCAATGAAGAATGTTTCATTATCGTGGGGTTATTTTAACTTACTTTCTTTTACTATTCCACGCGAACGAAGTCGCGGGCAGAAGCTAGTGTATATATATAAAGGTTTATGCTGCTTTAAGAAAATTATATTTAGACATGAAAGAAAAATAATGCTATAGTATTATTTTTCTATGATTTAGATTTACGTAAGTACATTTCTTATATATTTTACAGGCTTTGAATGATCTTGCCGTTTATGGAATTCAGCCAATGGCGCGTATTGTAATCGGGTGATCATCAACACTTCAATCTGATGCAAAAGTAAAATTTAACATTTTCAGAGTTGGTTTAACTGAGATATCTATTGTATTGTAATCCTCCTTACTGCTTAATTACGTTCGTAAGAGTCTTCTATACGCTCTCTACAATATTGTTTTCGCAAAACATTAATAAAAGATAACTCCGGATTACTGGACGCATATGTACACATGATCTGGTTTCCTTTATGATCGTAGCGCTGTTATTGTTTAGGAAATAAGAGCGCCATTAGCGGGTGACAAGACGTCGGCCGGATCATAAATAACAAAACACAATAGTTTCATTTTCTTTGTTTGCGGGTTGTGGGCGGACATATTTTTTTCACGTGTTCTCCATTTTCAGGTGGTGTATATTTAGTATATTATAAGTATCAGGTGAGGCGCAAATGGCGTCTATCTTGTCGCGCATAGCAACGCGCCCACGCCGTCACAATCGCGCTGGAAAGGTGACGTGGCCAATCTGAAGGGAACTTTATTTGTGCAGGAACAGAGAAAAAATACAAATTCCTTCGGTCGGATAACCTGTCGTAAGAGGTGACTATCCGCATAAACACAAGGTTTATAATTTTAAAAAAAGCTGCCAACCTTAAGTGTATAACACAAAGCTTTGAGAAATTCGTGGCTGCGAGTTCGTTCCAAATATCTTATTAGTGTTTATTATTACCATCATAATCGCGCGATATTCCAGTTTTGTCCAAAGTATCTGCTCCAATTTACATTTCCTTATTCTGAGTTTTGATATACCTGCTTTAAACCGCTTCCAGATGAAATCACCGATAAGTGCGTCATTCAGGCGTTGTAACCAGGAGGATAAAAACTGAAAGCATGCAGTGCAAATGTTGACATACGTCGTAAGTCGCGCAACTAAAATTAATGCGTAAATAAAAATATGCGAACCCTTATAAAACGTAGAGCCGTTTAAAGCGGCACACGTGTTTACTGTCACAGCGTTACAAATGGCGCGCTCTGAGCCCGGGGGTGCCTTGAATCACAATCAGCTGTATCAGCGGCCGAGGGGAGGCCGGGGCGAGCCTCGGCCGCGATTACCCCGAAGGCCATTTACGACTCCCTTCCTTGGGCGCTCATAGCCATCTCTCGACCACGTGCCTCTCAGAATCTTCAGTGTGATCTCCCTTTGCTCTGTTCTGTGCTATAAATATGAAACTGAGTTGGATTTGTGATATGACATGTATAATCTAGAACATATTAACGTGAGCTAGTCCGATAATGACATATTCTTTACTAATATTATTATAGGCCAATCTTGGTTGTTATCATTTAACAGTGTAATTTTGCACGTACATTTTTTCATAGGTATTAATTACTACAAGGAAATGGATTTTACACCAGTTAACTATAACACAAGTACGATAATATTGCCCTCATAGATTATGTGACTACATCACGTTTTAATCGCAAATTGTTTTTTTTATAATTTAATATTTACTACAATGAGGTAATATTTTGATTTGATGAATGTGAAATAACGAAGAACAGTGGTATTGTTCGCCCCACTGACAGACGCACGGACGTAAATTCCCATTTTTAACTTTGAAGTAGGATTTGCGGAGACAATATTCTCTCACGGTCGCTTTGAATACCGGCCTCCGGCGCTCGGCCCTTTGGCCTTCCGTTCGATGTCAGGACCTTAATTAACCTTACTAATAATTCATTAATTTACCTCTTAATTATTAATAGACTAGAGTTTACCCGCGGCTATGACGCTTGAAAAACCCTATGTAGTATATAAAAAAATAATAAGGTTTGAGATATATATGTCGGAGGGAAGATATAAATTGGATAATTGTTGATTGGATTTATAACGCACAATATTATTTGTTTACATTTGAACTACTTTTAAAATTTTTAATTCTGTTTTATTTGATTTGTTAAATGTTTCTATAACTTAAAGATCGTTCTAACCTAATAAAAGTTATGAATATTGTAATTTAATAAACGACCAATGAGAGCAGAGCATGCCTTGAGCGGGGTCAAGACGCCCTCTATACTTGAGTAGTATATCTACTTCGGTAGACGGAGGAGTTTTTGTGGCACATTTGGTTGGTGGCAACAGGTCGAGTTGGACCTTTGAGAATTTTAAAGAAAGCATTGAAGTTGGAAGTATGAGCGGTGCCCTGAACCCGCTGCTCGGTCTAAACTATTTCTAAATATCGTTTAAATCTAAATTAAAAGTGTATAAACCGTGGCCATCGTGTTTTATTCTCGCATTTTACCCTGATGACGCCCACTAAACCTGCAATAACTAAAGAAGATGTCGTGAGAACGAGGCCTTCTCCGACATATATATATATATATATATATATATATATATATATATATATATATATATATAAACTTTCAATACTTAAGTTTCAAGTTGAATTCACTACAATTACAAACAAAGTAAATGGATATAGTACTATAGACAACTTCACGTCAAAACATAAAGAAAAAAGACGCAGCCAATCTGATTTGTAGTGCCTAATACATAAGTAATGACATGTGGGCAACATGACAACGTATTTGTTATTGAATTACAGCGATGGTTGTCTACATCGCAATTGCAGCGCCATCTATTTTGGTAATCCGTCTATTTTAAAGAAACAACGTCATTTGTTAGCATGAAATGTATCCTAAGTGTTAATTGGGTTATAAGCCACCACTATGTCGAATTTCAATCATATACGTTTAGTACTTACTAAGAAGGATGCGATCGCAGCACTACCTTTTTCGCTATATTTGACTATCCCACAGAAACCACGTCATTTATCGGGATAAAAAGTGTCTTAAGTTACGCCCCGGGATATGAGTTAGCTCTAAGTCAATTTTCATTTATTCACGTTCAGTAGTTTTTACGTGATGCTCTAACAGGCAGACACACAAAAAATTAAAAAGTTGCATTTTCAGAATATCTCGATTCGAATTATCCCCCTCCTCCTTTTTTGCCATTTGTAAATGCAACGGACAAACTAAAACCACTTACAGATTTATTATATTATAAATAGAAGGTAGATAGATAATTAAATGCGAAAGTTTAGATGGATTACGTGTGTTGCTCAATCACGCCTTTCAGAAATTTGACATAGAGATATACGTGCAATTTCCGTAGGATAACATTGACGCAAGCGAAGCCGCGGGTGAAAGTAAGTTATATTTTAAATGCAACCGGGAATTGAAGCAGAAAGGCATTAAAAAGGTCCCGATTTGAACATATATTTCAGATGTTCAGCAACAAACAACACGTTGTGTTTGTCATAATCTGCTGGCTCAGACTGAATCCGACAATTAATCACGCCTCATTAGGCAATGTTTTATTCATTGCTCGCTCCGAACACTTATCTTCCGGATGAACGGCCATTAGTGCGACATTTTAATATCAAATCCTGTCCATCTTCGGAGGGTATTTCGTGCTCCACTCGCGATGTATTATCCACTCTTCATTGGCCACACGTTTACAATAACACAGTTATTAATCATTATTATTAATTGAAATCAATAACAAATGCCACGTACGCATATTTATAATAAAAATGTTCAAATCTAATATATAAAATTCTCGTGTCGCGGTGTTTGATACCAAACTTCTCCGAAACGGCTGAACCGATTTATGTGAAAATTTGTGTGCATATCGGATAGGTCTGAGAATCGACTAACACCTAGTTTTCATGTCCCTTAACGATAAGGGTGATCCATCATCCACCTATAAATATATTTTTTTGTTAATTTTATTTATTTTGTATGATTTGGCATTAAAAAATACATACAACACACAATTTGCACCCTTCTACCACTAACCACTATTTTTTGATAGCGATATTAGTATTTTAATCATTTTCTACTGGGATGATTTAGATTCAAATCTGAACCGGGTAGATGGAGCTGCAATCGAGACAATTAATTCAAATTGTAGATATATAATAATATATATGCGTATAAGGTATGATTCGTATGTATACAAAATGATAAAATCATGATAATTTTACTTTATCTCGTAAATTAAAATAGAAACAAAATTTGAATGCAACTGGGATTTAACACTTAGATTTATATTTTAAGAAACTCAAACATGTTAATGAGCACAGTTGGGCTTTGTGGGTTTTGTACGATGAGCGAGAATCGTCCTTATCTCCTCCCCCTAAGGCGTGGTCTTCATCCTAACCTAAAGGTTGGCAACGCGTTGACTTCACTCCTGGGGCTTGAAATACCTATAGGCTTTTATCCGTGCAGGAACGGGGAAAGAATACATTTTCGAAAGAGGCGACAAAACAACCCACAGCCAGGTGGTAGTGTGTTTGCCTGACTGGATAACTACCACCCCTGGTCTAGAGTATGCCGCCATAGCAACCTTGAGTTGTGTTCCGGCATTAGTGCAGTGCAGCAGCGCATTTGTCCAAATGTCAATGGGCGATTGTAACCGCTTTCCCTCAAGTCGGTCGTCTGCCTATCTGCTGAACTCCTGAAAAAAAAGGCGACAATAATTTTCCATGAGCTGGCCGTCTCCCTGTTTCCTGGCTTCCCAATAAAAAACATGTTATATATTTTTCGAAGTGTGTTTTAGATACAAATATAGTATTTAGATTGCGCTACACGGGAAACGCATTAGCGGTGAGGCGGTGGCGCACTCTTTCTGGCCCCGAGCAAACATGTTTGGACGCGCGCTGAATGGCGTCGGCGGCGAGTCGGAATTAATTACGCCTATCAATGTTGGCGTCAAAATTGAAAAGAGCCCTCGCAAGAGCCGCGTCGGCTTCGTTCGCTCATTAATCTCGTTATTGGTTTTCTGAAAGCGCCGACAGCGGCCTGCCTTCAAGCTTAAGTGGCAAGTTGAACTTGCGCCCCTGTCTTGGGATTAGCGTGTCCATCGGGGCCGAAAGCTCACACAGCCTCACTTGTAGGACATTGTTCGGGTAACATTATTTCGATAATATTAATACGTCACCGATATAATATTAGGAGCCGCAAAATTATGTTTAACTAGAAGGTAGAAGGACGGATACGAGTATAAAGGAATCGTGTAGAGAACGACATGATGGATTGTGGCGTGACAGAGGATGCTTGCCAAAATGGAGAAGTATCGAAGAGAAGGATCTATTACGTCGACCCTAAATTACTGGGGAAAGGTGAAAAAACAAAGAGCAATCACCGTATATGTTTAATTATAAACTTTCGGTCCTGTATAGTAAAAATAATTTATGATAATTTACTGTCTTCTGTGTTAGACACATTTACATTATTTTTTTGTTATAGATTTGAATTTAGTCGTTTTTTGTGTGTCGTTTTTGTATGTCGTCCACCGTGAGCCGGACCTAATCCCTGTTTATAAATGTACGGAGGAGCCTGGAACCACTTTAGTCCAGCCCCCCCACCCGCCTCCCTCCGCGCGCGCTCGATAATTGCCTGTCAAGAGGACAATACCATGTTTTCCTTCGTTTTGATTTACTGCTTCTCACGAATTTTGCATAGCTGACAACATCGACAATGGCACAGATGTGAGGAGTTGCCAACAGACTAATGAAGCTAAATATATTCAACCGGGCTAGAGACTCACGGCGTTTGTGAAGTTTTATTTGTAGCGTTGCAGTGCTGGCGAAGGCGACTACGCCTGTGGCTAAAGTACTTCGAATTAACTTTGTTGCACTGGGCCAAGCAATTAGTCCGCAATACAAGTAATGTTGTGGATCGTAATTCACGGGCGCTGATTAGTGGCGCTTCCCGCCTTTGTGGCGAGCATTAACATTAACGTGCCGTCGGACGATGCGGGCGCAGGAAGAGGGGAGACGGGGGACTGCGAAGGCACCTCAGCACGCGACCGACACACTAACAGGGTCCACAGATTGTGTTTCAGCAATTTCCCCGTAATAGGCGAATCACCCCGAAATGATATCATTTATTACGCATTAGGCCCTCTGCGCAGCGAATATTAAGCTCACGAGAACAATACCCTAATCGGAATTATCATAAACAATGATGGAGAGTTAGCCATCTGTGTACAATTCCAAAAGACGCTTCAATACAACAACACATTAAAATATTCTTGCAAGTTTCAAATCGTTATCGATCGTTGTTGACAAATGAAAACATGTGCGAAATGACCTTGTTCTTGCTTATGTGTCGATTATTTAAAAAAAAAGTATAATATAATCAAGTTTATTGGCATATAATTAAATTTACAAGTTCGTTAGCTGTATCCACTAATGAAGGATTTATTTATCAGAATTCATCATGGCATGGCATAAATAATATCCAGGTATATTTATGAAATTAACATCCTGTATGATCTCAAGTAACTAATTTACAATCCAACAACATGCATGTTAACTTTGATTAAGGTAATGGATAGCGATTTGTCGAGAACTTGGTGCCATGGCAATAATTTTCCAGAAGAGATTCTACTACCTCTCCCTTATTCGACCGCCCCGCTTTCTTGGGCACGACGCTTCGCCAGAGTGACATCGCCAACATATCACTCTTGAAAATGATGTTTTAATGTATCTCTTGTAAATTCATTTCTATTGCTACCAAGCAACTCTTAATGTGTATAAAATTAATTGAATTCAACTTTATTATTATCAACAGAAATAACTATAATTCATCAATGTGTTGTATGTTCGTTAAAAGTAGTTGCGGAAAGTATTACGTCCTTGAACTGGAGGAGGCCTTACGTAACGCCGAGCTTCTGCCAAATAAACCGAGGCAATTATCTAGTCGAGTCAACAGTCTGTTTGATACTACGCTACGCAGCCATTGTTTTGCTACGCGCGTAGTAACTGCGTAGCACCGTGTCGTGAGTAATATAAAATATTCACAAAATACCCGTGCCTGCCACATTGGCAAACGCCAGGTTGTTTAAAGGTGGACAGCGTCCACTGTTTTTATAATATGGCTACAAACTGGAATATACTTTCTGGTCAATTTTCATCAACTATTATGAACTGAAACTAAAATATAACTCACTGGTTACGTCATAGCCATAAAGCATTTCCATGTAACGCTTCTATTGAGTGAAGTGGGCGTCTGCATACTTTTCTGGCGGGGAATGTTCGCTGTCGCAGTTTCGCTATTTTACAATGTTTCCAGATGGAAATGTTTAGTGCACAATTCTGCCTCTCGCTGATAGCCCTAGGATAGTGTCGGATTAGTGGCTATTTCCAAACATCCACTGAAACCAACCGGCCTTAAGTTAGAGTTAGAACATTGCATGGCCGGATTCACACTCCCAGCGATCTCCTTTCTCCCTCCACAGCAGTCACGTGCGCAAGCCTTCTCAGCTGCCATGGTGTGGGTGACAGGCTGTTGTCGTTCCTGACATCCATCACTCGCAGCCGCTCCATCGACATCCACCCACCGTCAACCAAGTCTCATGGCAATCAAAATACATTGGCATAAGATTCCATTGACGTTTATAATAAAACACGGGTATTAATAGCACTGTCCCGATACTTTTATTAACTTTATGCTATTAACCGTTTCATGCAGATGTTTCGACGAATTGAATAACTTGTTTGTGGTGCAATATTGGTACTAGTTTTTAATGACTTTAAATATTGTAAGATAACGTATGTATATACACAAATATACCTATTAAGCTGAATAAAACGCAAGTGAATTATACTAAAAGTAGTAATCGAATAAGATTGTATTGTGGCGCGCAACTGATGTGCTCGTTGGAAGAGAATGATGAGCGGCAAATGAATTCGTGGCCCGTCTGCTTAGTTAGCTCTGATTTGTGCCGAAACCCAATTAGAAGTTTCATTCATTAGAATGAAAACATTCAATTGGCGTGAGAAGGGCCGTCGTTCGTGGGCCCCCAGCACTGAATGCAAATCACAACTTCACACTCAGTTCCACTTTCATCTTTATCTTACTAATATAAAAGGGAAAAAGAACATTTATTCTCTATTGCTCCATAATTAAAAAAGAAAGCTTTTAACAGTTCTTTAATACGTTGCTCGAATACTTTGAGGTGTATCATGAAGACCACTGCACGCCTTAGGCTTCTTGGCGCAGAATATTCGTATGATTACATATTAGTAACGTTACAGGGTCTCCTAGTGTGCGATGTTTTACGGTCTGTTGTGGTAGTCACTGGACGAGACCCACCCTCGAAGAGAACAATAGCAGCCCGTCTGCTCTAGCAGTATCGGCGTCACACCAAAAGTCAAGTAAGGGTTACTCAGTGGCCATTGTTTTCTGCAGCAACCTTTGTGACGCATAGTCTATGCTTGATCCCAATATTTATTTACTTTTCCTTAGATTTGTTCAACTTTAAAAGTATTTAGTAAAGTTACATGCAGCTTATCTCGTCATTTCTTTCGTTTCAAATGCAAGATATATTGTAAGCATAATACAAGTTCGAGTTAAGTTACGCCCTCAGCTAAAGCGATGCATGTTATTTAATAGTAACGAATTTAGCAAAATAATTACGACAGGAACATGCCTCTTGATACTTTCGATAAAATGAAAAGTACGTGACACAAGTGCGGCTCTTTCGCTATAATTTGGGCACAAGGAAGCAATCAGCGCCGTCCCACAACTTTCGTGCAAATCGCAAGACGACGACGAGTGCGCGTCTCGTTCGGCCGGCAGCGGCTGCTCGCCAATTAGTCGCTTTGTCCCCTTCAATAACTGCCCGGAGGCCCAAACGCGACCACAATTACGTCTTGTCTATTATGAACAATATGTCCCGAAGCCGTGGTTCGTTATAGCTCGACACGTTTAGACATTCTGATCATTTCTTTATGACTACAAAGAACATAAATTAGTGAAAAAAATCAATTCAAACAAGAAACAAGATTGAGAACAGAAAACATAATTGAAATAAACTAGAAACAAAGTACAAAGATTGTTTTTTTTGTAATAATCGCATTTACCCTGATACCATACGTTAAGTGGTCTTAATGCAATTCATGATCCATGTCTATGGCATGGTGTGACGTATAGTTCACTGTTCCACGACGCACGAAAGGCATCATCGAACGACGGAGATAAATAGAGGTGGGGCGATTGATGTCGGCCATAGAGGTGCCGCGCGATACGGCGACGGAGGATATGCCGCGTGATAAGCAAACGACTTCGATACTTCACCTCGTAGGAGTTTAAACATCCTTCGACGGGGCTGTGGGGGTGGGGGCAGGGGCGGGAGGTCCGGAGTGCCGCTATCACCGATGAAACACCTTTTTATGCATGCAAGGGAGCCCACCTCGTGGCCCGCGATATTGGCCCATAAATCACCGGCGCTCACTTCTCAGGCCAGCTAATGTGCCAACGGGGAAGCGACAAACGCTACTCTGACAATTTTTTTCTTTTCATTGTGGATAAAATATCCTCAAGTCGGTTAACTTTCCTAAACTTAAAGCCTGCATAAAAGTGTTCTAGAGACGACATGTTATCTAATGAAGCTGCATGGGCTACCTATATTTAATCAATAACGGGACTAATCTAGGTTCGTCAGCCATAGAACCAATTACTTCATGTTAAAGTTTACTAGTTAAAATGAAATTGTTACAAACATTTGAAATCAAGCAACACGTTTCAAATGCGTACGTAATTCAATAAGTTATGAGTTTAGGGAAAATTAGGAAACCAAATAATATTACAAGTGCATGATTAGCTACAAGTAGCGCACAAAATCCTCGAATTAATTAAAGCTTTGTATTGAATTTGTCACGTACGAGTCAGTAACGTTCATCGCAGTTAAAATGTGGAACATGTATGTACATGTAGGTCGTTTGGGGTAATCTCCTTCTTCCTTGAAAGCGATCAAAATGCTCGCCGCGGCGCGAGGTGTTCATGGGCCTCTTGACCCGATGAATACCACCACTAATGAATTGATGTGCTCCGGCCGCGGTTGCGACTAAATAAAGTATATTTCAACGGTTTATATTTGATAAAATGGGCACCCGATTGCCGGTTTTATCGTTATTGCCCGAATAAAGCGGAGCTAAGCGGGTGGCTTGTGCGGCGGCCCCCGCGCGCCCCATTCCTCATAGCTGCTCGCACTAGCGGCATACTCTCGGATTTCTTCCAAGAACCGGTTCATCACATTAACTCATCGAAATTACGGTTATAGGTTTGATTGTGGTTCAAAAGTTATTGTATATCCCTAAGGGCTATATTTGTTTTTCCTAAATGAAAGAAATTTTACACCTTTCACTATCAGGGCTACTTATACAAAAAATCTAATGATCGTTTGTATAGCTGGAACTACAAAGCGTAACGAACAAACAAACAAATTCACGTTTATAGTATTAGCATAGTAATAGTACTGCGTAAAACAAATTTAGTAAATATATGATTAAATTAAAATTTATTTCAATGGCAGAGTATAATTTCCTTCGGCTTCGTCGCGAGTTAAATGATTTTTGCCCTTATTTAAATACGGAGTAAGTATTCATACAGGTTACATTGCATACAATTTTTATTCAGGGGCTATTCGTTTCCAGCAAGTTTCAACTATCCTAATAAATAAAAAAAACTCAATTACCGTGATCAAAAGTGTCATATACTAGCGGCCCGTCCCGGCTTCGCATGGACGGACAGTAATTTTTAAAACACTTTGGGATAAAATTATAAATATAGCCTATGTTACTCAGGAATAATGTAGGATTCTACTAGTGAAATAATTTTTGAAATCGGTTCAGTAGTTTTTGAGTTTATTCGTTCCAAACACGCATATCTTTCTTTCTTAAAATATTATTATATCATAAATGTTTCCATATTGAGACTACTTGTATATCAAATTTCAATAAAAACCCAAACAGATAGACATGCAGAGTTAAGTTAATTTGATGTAATTTTTAGAAAATGCAATGTGCAATTTTTAATTTAAAAAAATATTTTTCGTGACCAGTATATATAATACATATCTACATTCTTTTTCCCAATTTCGGCGAATTTTACAATTTTCGTCTGAGACAAACTGTTTGGAAGAAAAACAACAAGATAGCGATTTCATTGATCTGTAGTGTTCGGAAAAGGGCCTCTTCGTGGCTATTGCGGAATAAGCCGGCGATGTGGTCGGGCATTGTGCGTAAGGGGCCTTAAGCCCGGCGATCCCTCGGGGTCCGAAACACATATTTCAACTTCATTTCCATAAACTATGTATTGTCACGTCCGTGGGCTTGGGGCCCCAGACCCCAGCTCTCTAGCTGACCACCGCATCAAATCAAATCATCATTCACGTAATCCTTTTAATATCGTGCCATTACATTAACCGCTAAAAGTACTGTTAGATCTCGCATTCTAGCGTGCTCTTTCCAAATTTCATAAACTTAGAGCTTTACTTACTTACCTACCTAATACAAGATATAACGTTTTAAGCGCGACGTTTATTAGATTTTTATTTCTTAGGTTAATAGTCAATTAAAATGCCGCTAAAATGCTGAAAATAGTTAAAATGTAGTTGTAATTAAATTAACAGTGTTAAGCGGTTTTGCTCATTAGCATGAACTTTTGCCAACGGTTATGAAATTATGAAATGTTCACGGCAACTAATATAACGGTGCGGCTTCGTCTGCGATTATGTTAAGGTTTTAGACTGTAGTCGAATGCTTCTTTTCAAAGCGAATAGCCACGTTAAGGCTATACATATATTATTTGTCAATATTTAAGGTCATTAATAATGTCTCATCTCAAATAACCTATTACTAATAACACCTTTTATCCGTGCAGGACCAGAGAAAGAATACTAAGTCCTGCGTTGGGGCGGCCTGTCGTAAGAGGCGACAAAACAACCCACACACAGGTGGTAGGATATTTGCCAGGTTCCAGGCTCCCTCAAGAGAGTAGCAATACATTGGTGTTGCAAATATTTATAGGTCATGGTAACCGCTTTCCATCAGGTGGGCCGTCTGCCTGTCTGCTGAAATCTTACAATAAAAATAAATGTAACCTCTTAAATCCATCGCCATATCGGCGTGAAACTGTCTACTTCTGTAATATTATCGCTTGCTTATGCCCACTTTATGAGATGTTTTCTAATATTCAATCTTAAAATATACCCAAGACACTAATATTATGTTATCGTTTACTACAAAACACTGGTTTTGTTGTAGATTATAACATTTAAACTACCTACTTAAATACAGTACAAACACTGACGTTCCCATGAGAAGCAAGCGACTCTGGCAAATCGGGGAATGAAGCCCACGCCGATGGCGCCTCGCGCTCGAACACTTTTTAATTTAGACGGATTATTATGCAAAGCGCCCATTCGCCCATTCGCCCATTCGCCCATTCGCCCATGAGCATCGTTCTCACATACACGTGACTCATATTCACAAGGCAAATATCCAAAATGGCTAACCTATTTTTTTACTTAATGAAACCGCTTTTATAGTAAAAAATATTTATTTAGATTTTCAATTACATTGGTTTCACTATATTTCAAGTGCTTATACTTTAAAAGTGGGAATTGGACTAGTTTTTTTCCCTCCCAGCTGAGACGAATAAAAATATGTTCAAGGTATCCCACATGACACGTGTATCGTAAAAATGTTAGTTTTATGTTTATACATTCGAACGGCGAGGGTCGCGAAATTAAAAACACAGCATCCCTGTGAACTGCCTTCGGTTGTAGCATTTTCAAGCACAAGAATAAACTTTCGTCGCGGTTTTGCAATCTTATTAGAATCATCACATTTAAATCTCGAAAGCATGTTTAGTAAACAGTAAAAACTGGATAACCGAACAATAACCAGGAGGTTATTAATGCCAAATCTGCCACCACTCATAGAGTGCGGTAAGCTGACAACTTAAGATTTCAGTTACTACACCTACACTATAATAAATGTATTCATCATTTATAATATTTATTAAGACAGTGATTCCAATGTCAATTCCACGCGGACGAAGTCGCGGGCTTAGTCAGCGTATAAAAATAAGTATAAGCCGTATGGCATTCAATAGTCTCGTAATATCGAACTATAAATGTAGGCTGTAAACCCACGAGAAAGTCCACCGGCAGCTGCAGCAAATGACGGGCACGTGAAGGGACTTCAACATTTATTGAGCCCTAGAGAGGACAAAAGGTTACGAGGGCGGAAGCCACGGTCTGTTACCGTACAACAAGATTGGAAAATCAACTGGTCATTCGTCCAATAATAGCAGTAGCCGTTACAACAGTTCGGAATTATTGTCTCGATGTGAATTGCCCTCCATCCATACACCCGACTCCGGATTGCATTCTGACTGAATCTTTGAAAGTTTAACTACAATCAAACTTAGAACTTTTCAAAATACTTATCATAAACTAGTATACTACGAGTATAGCTATCTTGACATATATTTCTTGCTGTTTGTGTGTATGTAACTAAACTTTTGATAAACGGTTGGATCATTTTAGATTGACAGTTGAACCCAGTAGGTGGCGCTAGATTTTTATTGTTACAAAGTAAGAAAATGACTACCAGGACCGCTAGTAGGCATCATTTTGACAATGACATGAAAATGATATCTAATTATATGAATATATCTAATCTTATTGTAATGATAAATTAGCTACTGCCTTGAATGAGGTGTTGCTACGTTACAATACACGCGTAGTTAATAAAAACAGGATTTAATTTTCACATATATTTTACTGTCCTACAGCATACAATAATATTGTGAGAATGATACGTGATATGAACTGGACCCCGGCAATAGGTGCAGCGGTGAGTGGACCGAAAGCCTCATCGCGTTCCGTTCCAAGTCCCGGCATTAACTCAGACCCTTCGCTTATTTATTAACAGTCGTTTTTGTATTTAATTAATTACAGAAGATTTTAGCTTTCAAATTAACAGTTAAGAAGGCCTTTTCATTTCAATTGCGTCTGATAATGCGCAAGCCGATGGGGCCAATCCCGAAAGGGATTCACTCGCTTCATCATTGAATATTGTACATAAATCAGATATGCCGACAGAATTAAGTAAATTAACTAAGGCAGGATGTGAATTAGTATCTTCCTGGTATGGTGTGAACTATAGAAACAAATGGGCCGTGAGAATTCATATCCGCACATTGAGAGATTCTCCAGATATTGGAAGTAATGTTTATTTTCATTTTACTCTGTTTAATAAATTTGAGCCCGCAACTCTGATACTAGCCGGTCGCTAACATTGTGGTCGCGAGATAGCTGGAACCGGTCGATTGAAAGCGATACTAATGTTAAACTCAGTTACGTGTTTTTTTAGCTTATAAGATCGTTGCCTCACTCGGTGATATAGACATTTTAAACAACAATTTGTATTTATTTCAAAATTGAATTAAATATATTCACAAATATACGACGACGTTTGTGTTTACTTAATCCATGTATCTAGCAGTGTAATTTTTTTTTAGATAATCAGGTGTGAAAAATACGTGTGTGACACCAGTTTTACCTTTAAGTATGAAAAGTCCAAAAATAGAAAGCTTATATTCATGTCGAATAGAAATACATAATGGCATTATTTATGTGCTCATGGCGCTTTAACCAGACACTTGCAACACTCGTGCTTGTACGGTGTGGCAGAGTCCGGACACTGGTCCACGCGCCTCGGGGACATCCTCATCTCGCTCGCACATCACCACGTCTTCAGGATATCAATTGTCGTAATTAATTTACGGCAAATCTGTGTTAGACAAATCACGAATGTTTCACAGTTTAACTTTTGTTACGTACTACAATAATTAAAATCAAATTAAAAAAATAATGTTATAAAATTCTTAACTGGCCGTGTCTGTACATTGGAATAGACTGTATATACGATTGAGAACACGATGCAATTTTTGTTAGATTTCCTGTTTGTTTATCTGTTTGTTCGGGATTCGCATAAAAACTACTGTGCTGATTACAATGCGGTTTTCGTTGATCGACTGCAAATTCTCAAATTTAAAATCTGCGCTCCTTTTTATCCTGGGATTTATTTAGAATGGTCAAATAAAAAAATCGTATTCCAATATGATTTTTTCACTGATCGATAGCAAATTTAATGTAAACAAGTATGTGATTTTTTTATTCCGGGAATCCCAGAGGAATTTTCCCGGGAGCGATTTGTTCGGGTTCGAGTGCGTAAAAATTAGTTTATTCCGACAGAGTGTTTACTAAAACGATAGCTTACATTCTCTTCCTTGTGTCCCGGGATTCCCGGGAATTTTAAGTCAAGCGTAAATAAAGTCGCGGGCACATTGTAGTATAAAATAAAAGTAATATTTTTCTGACACTGGCAACTTCTACCTTAACTCATTCGTATTCGTACCTCGTATTGCCACAATCTGACAGATATGGGAGGCCGCTACAAGTTGCTGACTTTTTGCCACTTTTTATACAACTCAGTTTTCTTTTTAATATATTTTATGTGTGAAACCATATCCGATACAAAAATATTTGTTTTTAAAACCTTTGTCATGTTATTGTTGAAATTTGTAATATAGATTTGTGTTAAGTAAATTATGTCAATTTACATACTATAGCGCGGCCAGTGTGTAAAAGCGCTGGAAGTATATTTGTTAGGGACTCCGTATCCCCAATGCGGCTCCCCGCTCCACCCTATCGGCGCTCGAGTCGCCTGGCGCGGCCCTCTCGCCATGTAGTCAGTTAATCATGCAATCTTGTGTGTGATGTACGTATGTATGTAAGAACTCACGCGCCGGCCTGCGCGCCGCGCGTTCGTGATAACCGTTCAGTAGGTTTATTCATTAAAACAAGTTTACCATAAAATCAAGCCTTATTATTTCAAATGCCCGCTATAATGTTCAAAAATTAGGCAATGCGTGAGCGATGTGGGAAACTTGGGAACACACTTACGTTCGCATTTGTACATATGGCATCGCATCAAGGCGAGAGCTCACCAACACACGTGCGGTGTTCAAATACAAACAGACCGCTTTAACCAGATTTCCATCTAATGCTCAATTATTGCTCTTTGCTTTGCGAATAATTAATACAGTACTTGCTCTAAGCGAATTCATTACGTCAAAGCCATTATTGTAAGGTAATGCGTTGAAGCCATAGTCGTTATATATTAGTTGTCTATGAATATTCATGCTATTTGCCTACCTTACATGACTAGAATTGTTAGAACAGTGGAACAGGTTCGCAGGACCTATGTCACGGTACTTTCAATTACGCTGAACGCTACGTAACTTAAAAAAACATTGTGAGCCTATTTAGCTATATTACATTCAGCGCCATGTTTTCGGCGAGTCTTAGCAAATCTATTACATATTACTTGTGTTTTATTTAAAATACTTTCTATTTAAGATTACATTACTAAAACGGATTTTTAGAGTTTTTTAGATTAATTTTGTTGTGAAATGAAATAGCCGGGTTTGTTTGTCTTTGTGGTACTTTGTGACAATATTAAATGAATCCTAGGAAACCTAATGCGAGGCCCTAAACGCGTATCACTTATGTTAAGAATCCCGAGTCCTTTGAGAATAGACGAGAGCACCCGCAGCGGGTGGTGGTCGCAGTCGCGTCAGCATTAGCAGGCCGGCGGCAGGCGGTGGTGGTGCGTGGCGAGGCTCGAAGTGCCGACGGGGCACCTGAGGGACTGTTTAGGGCGTTGGCGCCGGCAGGGTACAGCCCAGTAACTGGGCTTGTCTGTGAGGCAGTGTCGAACACTCGGAGCTCTCTGGTTAAGAAGACCGATCTGCTTCAGATGGTAGGCTTATACGAATCTGTATAAAAAGAAAGAATCCATTAGATATATTGTCAAATTTAGAATGACAATTTCAAATAATCAAATTATTATAAAATTCGTAATTACATCAAATAATAAATTAAAGAAATGTTAAGTTCATACTGTTACATACGAGCGGGGGTACGCACCTATGGATCGGAAGAATATACCAGTTTTTAACTAAAAGCTTTTATTGACTTACACAGCCGCACGTAGTACCTTTCTACAGGGTTGCCCATATACGCACGACCAACGAGGCACAGTCCCGACGATAAGTTGTCACACCCTCAATACCGTCGCCGATATTGCGCGGACCACCTCGAATATTATCGCGTGTAGCTCGCCTCTGGTTCCTCTCTCGAACTACGCTACACACCTCCTTCAGGTATCTGTCCACCAAACTTGTCACTAAATTCACCACTTAATTCGTCTCTGTCCTCTATTAACCTTCTCTAATAACTCTTTAGTATCGCACTTGTCGTTTCACTGTCTTGGATTGAACTCAACGTTTATATACCCGGAAGAATTTTCTAGAACTCATCTATCTATCTCTGTCTCTTCCTTCCCGAACCTTCTGTTCGGGAACTTTCGTTTATACATCTATCCGTTTCTAACATTTATCTATCTCTGTCTTTCGTTCATCGTCTATCCTTTTCTAAATATATCCATCCATGTCTTTTCCTTCCAGAAATTTCTAGTGTTTTCTAAGATCTGTAAAAGTGATTTACGCTGCTGGGCAGTTCCACCCTCGGTGGCCACAATACTAATCAGACAACACAGAGCTCTGTTCCCAAAACCGAATTACAAAGTTCAGAGAAATTTAGTTTTACCTACAAACATAATAAAATATAACAAGAGAAATTGAATTAAATGTTTTGGATAACGAAATGTAAGTAATTAAAGGCTACCTTCCGGAGGCAGAGCGACGTAGGTGGCAACGCCACAATCTACTTACTATTTATTATATGCCAATAACATGAAGTTAACGTAACTACGTCTAATTAATATTTAGTATTCATTTAGGTCACATTGTACTATTTTTTTTACGAGTTCAGTAAACGGCCCGCCTGATGGAAAGCGCTTATATGTAACACCAAAGATGCTACCAATCTGCTGTCGCTCTCTTAAGGGAGACTGGAACCTGATCACTAATGTCGGAACTCAACTCAGGGTTGTTATGGCGGCATACATTAAACGAGGGCGATTGCCACCCAGACCGGCAAATACCCTACCACCTGGCTGTGGGTTATTTTGTGCCCTCAAACGATAGGCCGCCCTAAAGTAGGAAATCGTATTCTTTCTCTGTTCTTGCACTGATAAAAGCTAAAAGCTATATGTATGTACTAATCAATTGGGGCGTTATACGATCGTATAAGCTCGCGGGTAATTTTATTTTGGTGCGCGGAAGTACACTGTTCATCTCCTGGCACCACAGGAAGGTTCTCCATGGGTCGATGAGGTCACACCCCCACACCGCTGTGAATGTTTCAATCAATGATCTTATTATAACTAGATGCGCAGTTTACGGCAACGGCGTGTTGTCACTTCGAAGATGCCTGCAGGCATATCTGGTCCCAGTTGTGAATTATACATTAAGCGAGTGTGACGTATCCGCGATGGACGTCAAAACATATTCAAAATGGTGAAATGTACTGTTAAAGCAAATGACGTTAGTTTTCACAAGTAAGTTTAATTTTGATCGCATTATTTAAAATAACATTAGAAAACAAATTAATATATCGTGCATTGTGTTTGTCAATATTGTCGGTGTTACCAGTAAAGCGAATTAAAATTTTAACGATTTTATTTTTTAACAAATTTTTTCGAGTGTAGTTCATGAAAAATTGAATGATGGAAGCGTGCGCCAGTAAATTTTGTGTGCTTTAATAATAAAATTTCGGCAACGATTCTATTTTTTTATGATACTAAATAGTCAATAATTTTCATAAAATAGTGTTAGGTTCAGCAGCAGTTAGAATCATCCTTATTTGTTTGTCTAAGTCAAAAGTGGCTGTCATTCTACTATCAGAGGGAGGGTCATGTTCGCAGATTTATATGACGAACTTGGCAAGTATCGATATAAAGTGGAACCTTCAACAGTTCCGGACTAGCAGCCAAACGAGGCGGTCACGCTGCTCAATATCTCGGATTTTTCTGCAGTTTTTCTGCACATTTTCCAGTTTTGGAAAGCGACGAATTGCAGTACAGTTGTGTAGTGTTGTGTTGAGTGTAATTTGGTTTCAATCCCGGCGCGGATTGCAGTTTTTTGGCTCGGTGAGTTCTTTTTTGATTTTCACTTCGCACGCATCTATTGCGTAAGACTGCATGACGCAATATTAACGGTTTTTCGTGTAGTAATAACACGCCGGCACGTAGTGCCAACCTTGGCTCGAGTGTGGGCATCCAGTAATGGATGCCCACAATCCCAAAGCACCGCCTGGGCTTTCGGGGGCCCCTTGCAAGAGGGGCCACCTGGAATCCAAGGACGGTTGGCTCGGCGCCGAGATTGGTGAGACGAGGCGGAAAAAAGTCCTATCATCAACCGTTAGGCGCAGCAAATCTGCTGCAGGGCCTTCAGGCTGCCAGGCTGCTGCCGTTATCACGGCGGCAACCGTGGCGCCTGTCTTGTTAGGGCGGGCGGCGTCGGTCGTGGATTTGACCACCGATGCCCCTGCTGATAGGAATTTCGCTATGGGGCCACCGGTCGGTCCCGTGGCGCGTAGGCCCCCATCCGGCCGTGCGGCGCGCGCGCGCGCGGCACACCCGGATATAGGTAGTGAACCGCTGCGCGGCTCGAGCTCGGCTGTTGACCTGGCCGTGTGCGAGTCGCGCACCATAGACTATGGTGCCTTCGGTTCCCCGACGGCCTCTGCACGGGCTTCACCCGTGCAGGGGTACGGCGGGTACGAAGACGGCTTCCGCACACCGCTCTCGGGTAGCACACCAGACTCGCTGGATAGTGCGCTCGACGGTGCGCTGCGCGCGTTTGAATATACCTGCCCTGCTCCGCCTGCCTGCGACCAAAGGGTTCGCACGGCGGCCGGAACAGAGGCAGTAGGGGACGAGCACCCCACGACGACGGTGGCACACAGCGCACAGGCCTCACCTGCGCATTTGCTACCGGTTTGCGACGTAACAGTTCGCAACGTCGGGGACGATCGTTCCGCGAGCCCGGTCGATGCGCGAGCTTCACTCGCGTCAACGACCGGATTCGCGAATAGGGTTTTTGTAGGCGCGGCAGCGGCGACCCCTTCGTCTTCCTTCCCTAATGGGATGGGAGTCGCTGTCGCGATGTCGGCGCCGGCGTGTTCGACGGCTGCGACGACGGCGGTGGCGGCGGCGGCGTCCACGTCCTCGTCTTCGGCGGCAGCGGTGGCAGCGGCCACACCATGTCTCGCGTCCATAGGTTCGTCGTCTTCGGCGGCGGGTTTGGTGGCGCAGACGACGTCTTCGGGGGCAAGCGTGCCCCCATTACTGTGTACCCCGGTATTCGCGGCCGGATCGAGGTCACGGTTCTGGGATCGGTCTCGGAACAGTGACGCCGATTCGGCGACCACGTCGGGTGCCTCCACCCCAGCGCGCGCGCGCTCGCCTTTGCGCCCCACGGGGGGCGCAACCGCGTCGGTCGCGTCGGCCGCGACCGCGTCCGTACTCGCGGGTGCGGAGGCCTTCCTTCGCACAGAGGGGGGGGAAAAGGGGCGCAAGGCGCGCAAGGCTACCGCCGCCAAATTGGTCGCGGCCAGCCAGTGCGCCGCCCTAGTAGGGAACGTTTCGTTGCTCGGCCCTGGGGAGCTTCGCCTCGCAGCATGCGCCCAGGTGGCCGAAATCATTCAGATCGCCCAGACGTCGGGCAATCTGAAGGGGGGCTACGTGCGTCGGCTGAAGGATGCCGCGAGCAGAGTGTCGGACATTGTCGACACGCTGGTCACGCGGGATCCGGAGGCCGAGGCATGGAAGCTCGGCAACGAGAACGCGCGTCTGCGCATCGAAGTGAGTTCGTTGCGGGAGGAAAATCTTTCCTACCGCAAGGAATTTGAAGAGATGCGCAAGGCCCTTAAGGCCTCTGCTCCGAGAGCGGAGCCGGCGCCCGCCGTCGTGGCGGCGCCGCCCCCCGCGCCTGTCAAGCGGAAGGCGCGGGCGATCGCGACGGAGGCAGCGGCGATTCCGGAATCGCCCGCTGCGCCCGTGGCGACTACAAAATCGCGTCCGGCCCCCGCCGCGTTGGCGGGGCCAAAACCGACTTCCGCCGACGGGGCGGAGTCGGCCGCGGCGCCCGCCGACGGGGCGGGCTCGGGTTCGGGCTGCGGTCCGACAGTGGCACCCGCCGACGGGGCGGGTGCGGGTGTGGGTGCGACGTCCACCCCTCCGCTCGGGCTCAGCGGCGGCGGGTACGATGCGCTTTTGCGCGTCGTGCTCGACGCTGTTGCGCCACTAATCGACGCGAGGTTGGCCGCCATCGAGGACCGGCTGAGCCCCGCGCCGACCCTCCGCCCGCCGCTTGCGGCGGACCGAGGTAAGGCGCCGGCGCCCAGACCGGCTCCTCGCGCGGCCGTCGCGCTCGCGGCCACCACGGTGGCCACCGGACGGCCAAGACCGGCCACGGCTGCCGCCGCCGTCCGTCGAGGTATGGGGGAAGCTAGTACCCCGGCCCCGATGGAAGTGGTGGTGGCGGCCCCGGCCGCAGGGGTGGCGGGCTCCCCACAGCCGCCGCCCCCAAAACAAAAAAAGAAACACAGGGGAGGTGTGAGACGGACGCTCAGGAGGAAGCGGAGGGCGGAACGCGCCGCCGCCGCTGCCGCCCCTGTGGCCTCCGTCTCGGCCCCCACCCCTGTGACACCGGCTCCCAGGCGTCGGGCGGCGCCCGTGGCCGCGACACCGGTCGTCGCGGCCCCCGCCCCCCGCCCTCGAGTCGCCGTCGCCGTCGCGCCACCGCCGGCGCCCGTGGCCCCCGCCCCCACCCCCGCTCCCGAGGGGGGGCGTGGACCACGGTCGTCGGGCGGAAAAGGGGTAAGGGGGCGAGGGCCAACGGGCCCCCTCCCCCCCCCAGGCACAAGCTGCTGCCCCTTCGACGGGAAGGAGGCAGCAACCGCGTAGGCAGGCTCCGAAGCCTGCCGCCGTCTACCGCGAGCCGAGTACGGCGGCAGTTGTCATTAAGCTGCTGCCGGACGCGGTCGCGAAAGGTGTCGGCTACCGCGACGTCTTTGCTAAGGCGAAGGCTTCGGGGGTGGTCGACATCACCGCCATGGGTCTCCGCGAGGGGCTGAAGGTGGTGCGGACCGCCAAGGATGGGCGCCTCCTCCAGTTCCAACCGGGACCGGAGGGCGCCGCCAAGGCGGATCGCGTCGCCGAGGCTCTTCGCGGGGCCCTTGCAGGGTTGGCCGAGGTCATCCGCCCAGTAAAGCGTGGGGAGCTTTACATATCTGGGCTGGATGACTCGGTCACTATCGATGGGTTACGCGACGCGGTCGTGTGCGCCAGCGGATGCAGGCGCGACGACGTGCTCGCGAAGCACATCGGTGCCGGACCGGGCGGCCTGGGCGCAACATACGTGTTGTGCCCGGTCGCTGCCGCCAAAACCATCGCCGAACTGGGCTACCTCGTGGTGGGCTTCACTTCGGCGAGGGTGGAGGCAATGGAGGCTAGACCGATACGTTGTTACCGCTGTTTCAACGTCGGTCATAGCGCCCAACAGTGCCCGGATACGTGCCCGGACCGGTCCAAACTGTGCCTCCGCTGCGGTAAAAGCGGACACAGGATTCCGGACTGCAAGGCGCGAAAACCCCACTGCGTGGCGTGCGCGGCGGGGGGCCTTAACGCTGCCCATCCTACGTTGGCGAGGTTCTGCCTACCTCCCTTCGTAAAGGGCAAATTCGTCCACCCGCGGACGAGACGAGGTGCGGCTGCAACTGCGGCGACGGCGGTGCAGGCAATGGACACCTCCAATGCCTAGTACACCCGCTACAGCGTTTTTTCAGGCCAACGTAAACCACTCCCCCACCGCCCAGGACTTGTGCCTGCAGGCGATGGCGGAGTGGCGAGCGAACTTGGCCGTTATTAGCGAGCCGTACTACGTTCCCCCCGCCGGCAACTGGGTTGGCGATCTCGACGACACGGTAGCGGTGGTGGCCAGGGCCGGATCTGGTACACCGCTTACGTGTCTCGAAAGAGGAAAGGGCTATGCGGTGGCGGAAAGCGGGAGTATCGTCGTCATCGGCGTTTACTTCTCGCGAAACCGCCCTCTGGCGGAGTTCGAGCTTCACTTGGACGCCGTCGGGGCTGCCGTTCGCAGATTGTCACCCAAAACGACTTTCGTGATGGGCGACTTTAATGCGAAGCACCTCTCCTGGGGAAACGTCATCACGGACCCTAGGGGTCGGGCAGTTGAGGATTGGGCTCTTCAAGCCGGCCTCACAATATTGAACCAGGGGTCGGTCCAGACCTGCGTACGCGCACGGGGTGGATCGATCATCGACCTGTCATTCGCCACTCATGCGGCCGCCCGCAGAGTGACCGGATGGAGGGTGCTGGAGGAGGTGGAGTCGCTCTCTGATCATCGGTATATCAGATTTGAGCTAACGACCCCCTCCTCCGGTCCGAGCCCTGTTCAACGTCGCCCCCCTCTCCTCCCGCATTGGGCCCTTACCAAGCTCGATCCGGAGCAGGCCGAGGAGTGGGCATGTACGGAAAGCTGGGCCTATCCAGCCGATTTCGCGAATTTGGACACGCAGGCAGAGCACATGCGCAAGACCCTGACGAGGGTTTGCGACGCTGCGATGCCACGCGTCTCCAAACGGCAGCCTTCGTGCAGGCAGGCGGTCCACTGGTGGACCGAGGAGCTCGGCGAGATGCGAAAGGCAGTTCGCATCATCAGCCGCAGGCTCAAACGCTGCAGGGCGCGCCGTCCTCCGGACTATGTCGCGGAAAATGGACTCGTGGGAGAGTTTAGGGAGGCCAGAAAGGCCCTTTCGATTGCGATATTGCAGTCGAAAGCCCGGGCTCGGGCCGAGCTCCTCGAGACGCTCGATCGGGACCCTTGGGGGCGTCCGTACCGTGGGGCCCGCAACAAGTTGCGGCCTTGCACTTCCACGGCTACGGAAACGCTCGAACCCGAGGTGCTCCGTTCGGTGATCGATGGGCTCTTCCCGGATCCGGGGAACTTCACTCCCCCCAGTATGGGTCCACCCATTCCCGACACCCCCACGGACGAGGAGCCTCACTCCATCTCCGAGGGGGAACTCGACGTCGCCCTGGACCGGCTCCGGGGCAGGAAGACGGCTCCGGGACCCGACGGGGTCCCCGGTCGCCTCCTCTTCCTGGCTGCAAAACATCTACGCAGCCAGCTGCGGGACCTCTTCGAAGCCTGTATTCGCGCAGGTAGGTTCCCGTCGCAATGGAAGGAGGGGCGTCTGTGCCTTCTTCCCAAGGGAGGTCGTAAACCTCCCGACGATCCGTCCGCCTACAGGCCCATAGTGCTGCTGAACGAGGTCGCCAAGGTCTTCGAGAAGATCTTGGCGGAGCGGCTCGTGAAGCATCTAGACACCGTGGAGCCGGGGCTATCAGATACGCAGTTCGGGTTTCGGAGGAGGCGGTCCACGATGGACGCCTTCGAGACGCTGCGAACGGTGACGGACGAAGCCGTCCAAGCGAAGGACGTCGTTCTTGCGGTGTCGCTAGACATAGCGAACGCCTTTAACAGCCTCCCTCATGAGACGATCAGGGAGGGGCTCCGTGCACACGGAGTCCCCCCGTACCTCACGAGGCTGTTAGGCGAGTACCTGCGGGATCGACACATCCTTTGGGAGGGCGGTGAGTCCGTCAATCACGAGCTAGGTCGGCGACGTGTCGCGTGCGGCGTTCCACAGGGGTCGGTCCTCGGGCCGATCCTTTGGAACGTAGGCTATGACTGGATCCTTCGGGTGACGGTCAGGCCCGGGGTAGGGCTGATCTGCTTTGCGGACGACACCCTACTCACGGCACGCGCCGCGTCATTCGCGGAGTCCGTGGACGTCGCCAACGACGGGTTGGCGATAGTCGTAGACAGAATACCTAGGCTGGGCTTGAGGGTCTCCCCCGCGAAAACGGAGGCCATCATGTTCCATAGGAAGTTTCGCAATCCACCCCCGGATCTGTCCGTTACAGTCCAGGGGGTGGCGATCAGAGTAGGGCCCACGATGAAATATCTTGGGCTAGTCTTAGACGGGAAATGGCTGTTCAAAGCGCATTTTGAGCAGTTAGTTCCCAAACTCGTGAGTTCCGCGGGCGCACTCTCAAGGCTTCTTCCCAACGTGGGGGGGCCGGGGGGTGCGACGCGGAAACTATATTCTGGCATCCTGAGGAGTATGGCCCTTTACGGTGCCCCCGTCTGGTTCGATTCGCTTCACCGCCACAATAGAACCCTGCTGCACCGGGCGCAGCGGGTTCTGGCCGTGAGAACCATACGTGGGTATCGTACAGTGTCTTGGACGGCGGCGACACTCTTGGCAGGCGAGCTGCCCTGGCCTCTCCAGGCAGACGTCCTGTCCAGGGTTCGTCGTACCCAGCAGGATGCCCTAGCTAGAGGACTGACCTTCTGTCAAGTCGAGATAGAGACGGTCAGGAAGCGGGAAACCGCTTCCTGCCTCGTCGACTGGTCTCGTGACCTCGAACACCCTGCGGCCGGCGGCTTTACGGTGGGCGCAATCAGACCACAACTGGAGGAATGGGTTAACCGCACTAGCGGCACCCTCACCTTCAGGACGACGCAGATACTGACCGGACACGGTTGTTTCGATCAGTATCTGTTTCGCATTGTGGGCTGCTTGCCTTCTCCGGATTGCCGACAGTGTGGCGCACCCGATACGGCGTTTCATACGCTTGTCGAGTGCGCTGCCTGGGCGCCGCAGCGTCTCGAGCTCGAGACAAAGTTAGGAGCCGTCGCATCGCTCGGCGATTTGGTAACGGCCATGTTGCAGAGCGACGACCGCTGGGATACTGCGGTTTCTTTTTGTGAGGCAGTTATGTCTCTGAAAGAGGCCGCAGAAAGGGATAGGGAGCGAAGTCCTAGGGCGCGTGCTACGGTCTCTTCTCGAGGTCGCCGGCCTTCAGCCGGCACCCGGAGAGGCAGGTACGCGCATTACTTCCCTCCCTGAGGTAGGATCCGGAACGATGGGGGCCCTTAGCTACTAGGTTAAAGCAAGGGACTTAACAACTACCCCCGTTTCGTAGTGGAGTGTGTTCTCCCGGGGCACACTTCAGCACTTTATGCGCTGGATCGACTGCTGAGTAACTATGTTCTACATCTCAGTCTTTCCTTCACATCAAAGCGCAGGGCCGCGAAGGGAGGAGGGGTTTTTTAGTGGGTATTGAGGTTGCTCGCCCGTGCGGCATCGCTCGGAGTCTCCACACTCCTCTGTGTAATCCATAGCGGACGAAGCGCAAGTAGAGCATACAATTGCTAGCGTTATCGCCCCCCGTGGATTCGTGCCGTTTCCTAGTGACGGCCCAGAGAGTGCGTAAATCGGTTAGTCATTTTTCCCCGCCTCAAAAAAAAAAAAAAAAAAAAAAAAAAAAAAAAAAAAAAGTGGAACCTTACGCTATGTCTTACTAGTATATCTAGATACGTAGCGATTCTCGAAAGTAGACGATTGTAGGCCCTCAACGTTAGTTGAACCTTTGCACATGTTTTATTAAAATGTCTTGTTATAGTTAGATATTAAGCAAGCACTAAAAATATCTTAGTACATAATTATTATAAACTTTTATAATAATTATGTAATAAGTATATATTGTAACTTTTATATTCTATAAAAAAGAAGCCAAAAAAACGTTCAATCTGGGGATATTTCTGACTACTGGCAACTCTGTACGTTTTCACGAAAGCAATGCCTTGTCTCATTTTAACGTAATTGGTTGGACTATGGAAAAAACGAGACAAATATGGTATACTTTGGCAAACTGTTGGCATTACATTAGAATTCAAAGCTACGTCTTTTAAACTCGCAAGTGGCTACGCATTTTAAAGAATTATTTGTAAGACGTTGCTACTCTAGTATATGTAAGCTCACTGGTTTCAATGAAGAAAGGAGCTGTTGCGGGGCGAGAGTGCAGCGCCTCGCAAACTTATCCGTCAAAGTGCTCCAATAAACGAATCGCTGGACTAGAGTAAGAAATAAACTTGTGCCTTGTAATGGGCGCACGTTCCACGGAACTGCCGGCGCACTTGGCCTACTCGTAAAGTCACTATTGTCGAGTCACACGACTCGAACGACTCGGTGCGTTTACGAGGCATAAACTAACCGAGCTGCCAGCTCTGCAACTTTGACTTTTGTTCACCTAAATTAAGTCCCTCTATACGAGTATATTTAGAAGTTGTAGTCGTTTGTAGAGGTTTAGAGCATAGAACAACTACTACGTACAACTAACGCGGTGTTTTAATTTTTAATTTTTGTAATCAACTTAGTACATAACAATGCAAATTTTATATCACAATAATCACACTGGTTTCAATGTTGAAACTGTTATTGGAAAATAAAAGTGAAGGCGCACGTTGGTGGTCGTCAGGTGTTCCGTCGGCCGGCACTTGGCGGCGGCCCTTTTGCATATTATATTATCAGCTCTTCGAAGTTTGTTCTGTTTTTTGGAACAACCTCAAATAAACAGACAATGAACAAAATATCTTTTATTCACCTTTGTATAGTAGTGTAATGGGATACTTATCATTATATGAATACGTGAAGCAAAAACTTTGTATCCCTTTTTAAGAAAATTGCGCCGATGGAAGAGTATGAAATTTCGCACACTCATAGTTTATATAGAGAAGGAGTGCAGAAAGCCAATATTTTTAAAAAATATGAATAAAATTACATTAAATCAATAAAAAAACATAACACACACTACTACTACGTGCATAATATATGGCGAAATTTGTGATTATAGAAGTAGTGTCTTTGACAACAGAACCTTAATAATTCAAATTACTTATGGTCGAATTTCGACCACTGGGCCACCACAAGTAATATAAAATAAGCTAAGTCTAAGCACCACTTAAATCATTTCAGTTCCATCATAAACACAAAAACTAAATATAAATGTTGGAAATTCTAAAACTTTCTATGATAAGTCAACAATCGGTCACCGATTGAATGATCAAGTATTTTAATATACTCAAGTATCCGGTTCCAAAGTCGTAAAAAGTGTTTGCCCTCTAGTTTATGAAGCATGGGATGGAAAATTTTGAAAAATATTAAATAATGGAAAATGTAAATTTGCTTATTTTATGATTAAACTTTTTTATAGTTCCATAGCCCAATGACAAAAACAGTAGAAGTTCGTGCCCGCCAGAGGTTTCAACTAAACGCGGGCTGACACGCCCTTGGCCGTTTTTCATTTTCGCGTCGTGTTTATGAAGTAAGCCTGAATTAGGACGCATTACGCCCTTTGTAGTTGTATACACAGTTCTTCTACAGGTGATCATTGATAAAAACCTAATGATGTTTAAATGTCTTTAGTGAGTTTCAAAAATTTGTTTTGTAAAGAAACAGATTCTAAAGAATTTCATTCCTTGTTTTTAAATTTCGTGTTTCCCTTGAATTCGTTGACGGTACAAATGGCTGTTTAGGAAGCGGCCGGTTGTTTTACGTGACATGATTCATCCCCAGAGGCCATTGTTCTGGACATTCGCAGCCAAGTTCCGTGTCTGTATTTATTTCTGCAGGTCTTCGAAGTGGTCAGTATTCGTTGGGATATCACTGTGTGTATTTAGTAACGAGTGTTCGCGTATTAAAATGTAAAGTGCTCAGTATCATCCAGGTCAAATGACAGGATACTCCCAGGTGTAGACGGCGTGAGCATAACGACACCGCGAAGGCTTCATTCGAAAGTGATTCGCTTTGGGTTGCCATTTTAACTCTCGAACCGAAACCTCATTAGTAGAATGTATCGGAAGCAGAAATAGGCCGCAGACACGCATCATTACACTCCGCGAATCAAGGCACACCTATTGTACTATTTTTGATGTTTTATTGAATAAACAAATAATTATTAGGTATTATAAAAACTTAGGAACTTTAACTTTTTATATTTTCAAATAACCGCACAAAATGAAAATGAAACGAAATTGAAGCTTATCCGATACATTGTACTGCATAGTTTTGCTATTGACACTGCGAATCTGGGTAGGTATATCACGCACTGAATATTTTTGCACATTTACACAATCTGTTATGAGGCTTGAAAGGGTAACTTGAAACCGATCGCTCTTGTGATCGCGCCCTGTTGTGCCTTCCAATTCGAGCTCCCGGCGGCGCTTACGCCTGTCGCCGCTCAAAGGACGCAGGTTCCTGTATCCCTCCATGGAGTCGCAGCACATTGGTGTTATAAATTCCCATAGGCGATGGTGACCGCTTTCCATCTTCTATCAGACGGGCCGTCTACTTGTCTGCTGAACTCATGCAACCAAAAAAAACTTCATGATTAATTAATATAACATTTCGTAATAACAGTCTTACATTTAAATAGGACACTTGATACTTTTTAAACATTACAAGCGAATAATAAATCGCCCAATAGTGGCCTGTCAAATCTAATTGTAACCTTTACCTATTCAAATGTTATGTTAGGATGTAAGGATATGGTGCTTTTGCCTGCTGCTGTGGTGAACTGTAATAATATTTGTAATGTGTTACTAAGAAAGCATTTTTGAAAATTCTACTTCTAAGGGAGTGAAAAGGGGATGAACTGTTTGAAAATATGTCACTTTCAAAGTAAAAAGCACAATCTATACAGATAAAAAAGTGTTTGTGCGTAATGTCAAAATAACAGTTTTATTAATAAATGCCTGTGAAAGTAGCTACGGTACTCATAATAAAAAACAATTTTTATAATTTTGTCTGTCTGTATGTTTGTTTGTTTCGGCTAATCTCTGAAACGGCTGTACGGATTTTAGTGGGACTTTCACTGGCAGATAGTGGATGCTATAAGAAGTAACTCAGGCTACCATTTTTAGAGTTCTGCAAAAAAGTCAACGGGTATGAAGTTGCGGGAAAAAACTACTTAGAAATAAATGTACACTTGTATCCGCAACTTAAAAAAATCGACACCTAACGAAATGAAGAGGGAGCTACCTTTTAACTTTTTTGTTAACTCAAGTTGCGAGTACTTTTAACCTAGGCGAGCGAAGCCACGGGCAACAGCTAGTATGCCATATCTTTGTTAAATTACATACGAATCGTTCGTCTCTTGGGTCTGGAGAAGAAACAAACAAACGTACAAATGCTTGGATATTAAAAAGAATAGCAGCCAGCCCCCAGTAGGCGATGAAAGCAACGCAATATCTGATTAGGGCGAGCAATTTGCCAAAACTCGTTTACCTTCGGGGGATAATCTTGTTAATGCCACCACGATTTGTCTGCTGCTGGGGCGTATGTTTGGCCCCTCACTCAGAGGTATATGAGTCGGCTGTAAAGAGGCCGACTAAAGCCGATCACGGATTCGGGTATTTTTGTGACGCGTCGTATATAGCTGATTCGCGCGCAACCTGTTTTGTTTACTTCGCATTGTTTCTTCATTTCTACTTTTGTACAGGTCTCAGGGCGGCGTTTTTGTGGAAAAATAAAAAATATTTTTGTTTAAAGATTACTAATTAAAGTGTAAGAGCTCAATTGAAATTTAATCATGTCAAAAAGTATGTTTCGTGTATGGATTATAATCTATTTGATTATAAAGTTCAAAGTAAGAAGCCGGATCTCTAGCTAAGGTCTAAAATAGTGAAGCAATAAGTAACAATATAACGGTAAATACAACGGCAGGCAGTGTTTAGAGCCATGGCTGACGATGCAACTGATTTTTTCTCATACATAACAAGAGGCTATACCGGTAATTGCAAACAGCAAGGAAAGGCGTGAATGTTTTTGGCTTGTTTTAGTTGTAGGTGAAATGAATGAGGCGAGGGGGGGAGGTGGTAGGGGGGGGTCTGTGTTTAATTAGCCACGCGAACACGAAACGTGCACAGAACGGTGAAATACAGCGAGAGGGGTCACTGTGGATCTGTATACATTTTTCACCCGTTGTGTCGTTTTTGACCTCATTGAGTGTGCTGTATTGTTCTAGATTATTCGCAGTAGATTGATTAAAGGTGACCTGTGTGGAGAAAACGCACTCATTACCTAGCTGACAGTTGTAACAGCGAATGCGAATGAGAGTGTACGTGTAACGATGGTGCTGGTCTGAAAATAAAGAGATGAGTTCAAATAAATACGAAAATACTTTAGTGCAGTACTTGTCGAATATCGAATTTATTTTATTTTAGAGTTTTTGGTGTAAATCAATTTATGGCTTCTGATTAAATTTAAACATATATCTAATGTACTGTATTAGTAATCCCCTTTAAATTCCCTTTATTTCGATATCCTACTCGATAGGTTTGGTTTATTTAATTTGTAGTAAATTAACGAAAATTTAAAAAAAAACCGTCATTTTGTTTACTTTTTTCAAATATCTATCTAAGAGCACTTGAGTTTTTAAGATGAACATAACGATACCTTAATTGTCGACCCAATTGGAAGATACAGTTTTTTTACTAAATGGTGTGTCTTAAAGATATAACATTAAAATTACAATCTTATCTAAGAAACAAGACTATTAAGGAATTTAAATCTGACCTAAAGTACTAGATATAATTATTTATACTAAGAATGTGTCCATAACACTTTTCTTATTACCTCTACTAAGGAGAAGACACCTGTTCGTGTGTTCTTTATTAACGGTAAGCACATTGCACCTCACAATTGTCTTGATACTTTTACAACACTTACTTGAGAGATTTAGACCTTTTGAATCTTCTTACTGAGTCTATGTTATCGAGAATCGCGGGATGGCCTCGACTTTCATATGGTGGAGAAGCCGAGGGTAATAAAGAAATTTACAAACATACAAGATACGATTTTAAAACATATACTTTACTTGGCAGTCCAGTGAAAATTGCGACTGAAGTATTAATTTACGTCCCTGAGGTGCAATGTCAAAAGCTTTACCCTGGCCATTCAAAGTGACTCTGCTATATGTGTCAAATAACTATTTCGTCACGAGGTAATCGAATAAATTAATTAATGCAAATCTCTTGGGGTTTGTGAGATGGATAGAGGGAACCCTGAAAGCACTATCTCACCGCTGGCTTTACACGAATATGTACCTCGTGCTAAGTTTGAGCGTGATTAAAGTTTAAACAACGACCCCCGCCCCCGCCCCCGCCCCCGCCCCCACTCCCCTCCGGCGCCCAACTCAAAGCGAATTTGTTATCGTGTAATGTTTGAGCCAACTACGCTCTGAGCTGTTTATTACACAGGGAACAGTGCCCGACCTCCGCAGCGGTGAACTGATTGCCGTTGCGAAGCCATCGCCCACTTATATGGGGTCGGCGTCGGTGTTACAATAGTCGTCTATCACCGAGTCGTTTATTCCTTATGGAGTATGTATATCCCTTTGAAAAGAGTATAGGTGCATTAATGAATAATTTTATTTCACATATATAAAAGTTAGTAACTTACGTCCTACCCAGAGGCGATCTGCTTCAAACTACTTGTCTTCTTCCCGTGACAACAAACCTGGCTGGTCTGAGTCATCACCTCTGTCCTGCGTTTGCTATATTATTCATGATATCTGATATATGAATTGAAACGAATATTGTAAAATATATTCCAATTGCATAATTACAAGACAAGGTTTCGTGTGAGTTGGTGAGACTGTCGAGCGCGCTCTGTGGCCGCAATTAATCCCGGGCCTTTGTGCATGCGTTGTCATTTAAATGACTGTTTTTGTAAACGACATTCTAATAAGGTGTGCCCTGAATTTTGATGGCTCCACCACGACGCGGTGACTCGCTTTAAATAAGGTTATATCTTCCGCGTCAAATATATTCTGGCAAACACATACTACCATTCGTCTGTCTACTGCTGAGAACTTCACGTAAACTGTAGGTATACGAGTTATGTCAGTCTTCTATTTTATTAATATTCTAATGGCAAGGAAAAAGAAGGAGTATAATACATAAAAGCCTGGCATGCCTAATGTCAGTAAAGCAGACATTAGACCGAAACTGTTTCTCAACTTGAATGAACATTGAGCATCGGCAGTAGATTGCTTTTTATTTCTATTTAAAAGAGGTTAAGGATATAAAAAACATTTATAATGTTACACGATTACAAGACAGGTATGAGAAGACAAAAGAAAAAATGAAATTTGGTGTAAAAAAAAAAATCAAAACATCTTGATGTTTGACGTGCCATTGCCAATATACAGCCTCATTTCAGCAGAATCAAGCAGAGTTTTAATTTCGATAGAATTCAATTTGGTATGGAATCACTGAATAGTTGATTGTCTCCCTTTGTATTGTTTTAGACTTGCTAACCCTACAAACGAGTGCGGTGTTGTTTCCGCAGGTGTCGTCACTTCGGGGCTCGTCGCCGCAGCTGAGAGCTGGCCGCGTTCGACAACACTCGGCGCCTCAAGTCTAAAGTCTTCACACGCAATATTCAAATGAGTTCGTAAATTACTTACGCACCGCTTCACGTTGTTCATTATGCATCGCTTGTTGTTAAGATATTTCAATTATTATTCCATTAAGTTTTAATTGATTGCTTGTGTGAGTGAGTGTGCCACCCGCCGCCATTACGCGAACACGCATTTCTGGAAAAGTAGACAAGATCTTAACATCGCAAACATTCCATTGTAGATATTTTCAAAGCAAGTCTGTAAGAGGTAACATCATGAACATGCTTAGGTTATAAATACGCGTGTAGACATAATACACGCTTTTGCGTCCTACTTTCGCTGACCGGAAAACATTGCATACGGAAAACGTGTACTAACTTATTTATATTTAGGTAATTTAATTAGAAAACTATCCAAGAATTATTCTCACAATTACTACATGTAGACGGTGAATAAAAACGTCCTGATAAAACCCGCACGGTAAAATAACCGATGCGTATCTAATTGAGGTCTTCCGTAACCATAAGTCCGGCTGGCACCTAGGCCAAGGCACCAGCGTTGCCACCCAACGTAGAAATGCGACCAGCATTTTGGGTACGCTCCCCGCCCTCAGCGATTTGGAGTGGATTATTTACTTATACATTTTTGTTATTTTGTAAGTATAATTATACTTATAGTATAGTTTAAATTATGATTAGGTTTTAAAAAAATAGGATAATATGTAAATAAGTCGTATTTTAATAATGTCATGAAAATGAATACGAGGGAATTCGAAATGTACGCAGAAAATACATGTGTAATGTTGTTTGTACAAAACCAGCGACATTAACACCAACCACTGGAGGAGGAGATGGAGGTAGGGGGGGGGGGGCTGAGGTGGCCGCGGTGCACCGCAGCCGGAATGCCCGGCGCAGGACCCTCGACCCATTATTATCACGAGCCAGTGTAAAGAATGTGCGACGGGACACGCGAATGGTTCAAACGGGCATGGCAGGAACATCTAGAACATCGCATGCTAAACAAACTCGTGCCGCCGCAAGGGTAGCTTTAGTAAGACTACCCGTTCCCAAGGACGCTGTGAAAGTGTTGACGGTATTCATTATCGTATTAGTTCAACTCTTCAATATCGTATTGGAATCAATACGATATTTGTTTGATTAGGAACGATATCAACAAAACAGAAAGCTCCCGTTCGCCCTCGGAATGCTCGTAAACACGAGCTTAGAGGCCCAACAGCACTCATTAATGGGCCGCTACAACATGTGGAACACATATTTGAGATTGAGGGCCTCCCCCCCCCTCCCCCCCCCCCCGCGGACGCCGTACAAACAAACCGACTCCACTTTAATGGAGCAAGTTCAGTTCCCTTTCGTCAAACACTCTAATAACATAATTTCAGTGGTTTTGAATTTGCAAAATTGACTTCCCGATTGTTCACCCACTGAATTAGTTTCCTGTCCCGGTGCAGGCGTTGATTTGTTGTTTCTTACAGCTTCATTTAATACGGAGTTATGACATTATCGTGTAAGAAAAGTATATATTCCGTATAATTTTCAACACAAGCTAACAACACTACTTCTTATTGCTGAAGTACCTACAGCAGACAGCTGACGACCTTTTCGTTTTCAAATTGCTGTTATGGCGGCACATGGTCACCGTCCAGTCGAGCAAATACCCTACCACCCGGCTGTAGGTTGTTTTGTTGCCTCTTACGACAGGCCGCCCGGCCGCAGGTAATTGTATTCTTATGTTTTTGTTTTTTTTATAACATTAGAACTCAAACGGTCTATTCGTATTGAGCTACACTAAGTTGAAAAAAGCTTTCAAACTTACTCTAACTCAATATGAATAAGACCTATAGTGGTTATAGCAGCATAGACTAGAACAGGGAGTGGTGGTAATCCAAACGGGCAAAGGCTGTGGGTCGTCGTCGTTGTCGCCTTTGACGCCGCAGCCATTACTGTATTGTCTTAGTTCCTGCACGGATAAAAATCGTCAACAAGACGGTCGTCAGAGGGCGGAAGGCGGAGGACAGAGATGGCGCATCGGCCCAAAAGGGCTTTCAAATTTGAATTCCTTGTAAAATTAATTACAATAAGATGATAAGAAGGCTCGTCTCCGCCCGAATGGAGGTCGTTTTCAACTTTGGTCTCCGGGAGCGCGCTGAGTTACAGACAGGTCACGTCAATAGGCATCTATTGTTTTATGGTTGTATTTTGGCAAGCTGAGTACCGACTTCTTCGGGACGTCACAACGCTATTAAAAAAATGAACTTTTAATTTATTATTATTTTTACAACAAATTACGGAAACCCTATAGAAATAATAAGCGTAACCGTATTGTAAGGAAAAGAAACAACAATGCTGTTCAAAATTTGGGAACAAAACTATTTTGAATTAACAAAGTAAGAATGGAGAAGTTCCGTTAATCCGGGCCGGTCATTTCTCATAACATTTATTTTACATTGTCTTATTAAAACGGGTTTTGTATCTTGTCGATTTCATTTAAAGAAACTGATTCATAATATTTTCTTAAGCTTTCGCGACTTGTATACATAATAAAACTACGTTTTAACGGTTTTAAGCGCGGCAATTTATTTGATTTTGGTTTATCCGACGTTTCGGCCGCTTTTCAGTGGCCGTGGTCACGGACGACAGAGATGACATTTGTCTAACGTGTATTATTAAAGTTTTATTTAGCCTACCGCCAACTTGTTCTTATTTAATTATTTAGTTTTAATTTTGTTTATGGATATTATTTACTCTATGGGAGCCTAATCTAATTTACCACCGCTTCACAACATGTTGCGGCTCGAAGAGAAGAAGCGGCGCAAGAAACTCTTCAGCAAACATGCCTCGTTCTAAGATTTTTATATATTATTAAAATGGGTGGAAGGAAAAAATAAAAGAAATTATCAGTCGAGTTGGTTTGTGTTCCGTTGTGATTCATTTTGATCATTTTTCAAGTACTAACAATGATACCAACCGACAGTATTTACTAAAAACTGATTTCAACACTCAGTTTTGTATGTATGACGGCCTTTCCTGATCTTTATTTTATCACGACATCACTACACAATTTCGTGGCTCACACAATATACACTACAGATTTTGTCTTCTTATAAATAAAAATCAATGTTAGTATGTTTGTCCGCGATGCGCATCTAAGCCATTGCCCAGATTGTGATGAAACTTTCTGCTTGCTTCCTAAACGATTGAACTGATTTTGATTAAAAAAAAATGTGTGTTCAAGTGGGTTCCGAGGTGGTTTAGATTCACAATTAGACCCAGTAGGTACATGACGTTGCAATCCGGTTCCAGATTTTTATTTTTTAAGGGCAAGATAACATCTGCCGGATACAGCAAGTTTATATTATTTAAACCGCAGATTTTGAGCAAAATACTATATATGATACCTGTATAGTATTAAAAAAAACGAACGGACGTGACGCTTTAACAGGGGTTTTTTCAAAATAGCTGCGCAACCCTAAAGTCATTAAAAATTAGTCACACCTACAAATAATGATTTAAATCTATTTGTGTGTGATGGGGTGTCCGTCCGCATGTAGTCAATTCCGCGGCCAGCGATCTCCTTGGGACGACGCGAACTCCAACGTCAAATTAAACACACGAAATTAACAAAAGATTAATTCAATGTCCGGCGAAAGACGAGCGCTGAATACGTTCCGCGGTGCTGGCGGAACACTCTTCACGCTGGAACACGATATCCAGTTGGGCGCAACACTCGAAACGCCGCGAGAGCTTGCTTCGTAGCAATGTAACATATTTTGAATTACATGAAAAGAATTTAAAATACACGAAAATTATGTTTACAGTCGCTCACTTGATTGCAATGTATAAATGTAATACCGATATTGTGAATTTGATAGGAAATATTGCTGTTAACTTGGTAAGATCGGTTGCTGTGCCATACATTCGGTAGCGAGGGTGTGTTAAGCTTTAATAAAAGATGAACTGCGAGCTGTAATCCGTTTAGCGGCGCAGGGAGCGGGCGGATCTAATCGCGTTAACATTTCACACGAGAGACAACCGCCAACAGATGGCGGGGCCTCATTGCGGCGAAAAATCGTTCATCTCTTTAAACACGTTGGTCTCTTATCGTCTCAAATTAACAAAAGAGTATTTATGTGCATTTGTGTCAAATACATAGTGGTGTGTTTTTTTTATTACTTTTAAATTTTAAATTTTAGTTTTCGTCGCTTCTTCTTATTCCTCCGGCCGCGCAATTTTCGTAAAAAGGGGTCCAAAGTAAGTAATGTTTATTGTATTAATATATAGATATGGATGGATAGATGAAGTTGGAAATTGTGTAGCAACAACCACACAAATTGTAGCTCAACAAATATTCACCAGTTGAAGCGTAGGAAGTCTTCAATGAAGCACCTTTTACATAAATTTTTGTTGCGCGTACAATAAATCGTCGTCGCTCCGTGGTGAATTTGGAATATTGGCGGTTGGCCGTAGACAAGGAGCGTTTGTCATAGGCAATTTGAGATATTGCGCGTACGGCGTACACACCGGCGCGAGCGTACTGTTACATGCCCGGCTGGACCGGTGTGTACCTTCCATTGGCAAATCGTGCCGCAACACCAGTATTTTTACGAATATTCCATGTATATGTATTCCCTTATAGACAGAGAAATCGAATTGGCCAATGGGGTGGCTTACAATCAAATGAACAGTATTTTATAAATATCAACTAGATCTTTTACGAGAGTACCAATATACGCCGTCGTAATTTTGTGCATCGAGGCAAAAGTGTATTATAGTTTAAACATTACCCACAAATATGCCATAATTGCGACATGTAAAAAGAATAATAATACTATATAACGCGGTATTTAACTTTTGATGAACACTCAAAGGACTCCGAGGCCCATTTTGAAGAAAACAGATTGCGTTCAAATGAGGTGCTGCCAAAAGACCGCCGCAATTTGATATTGAAATAATTTATAGACAACTGAAAACTTTGTCCACAAACGACCTCCTGGCTTGACCCCTTGGCTGCTCGTATGACATTCCTTCACACGAATTGATCCTTATGAACCTCGTTATGAATCGGTGTAAATCTGCTCTACTTTTTAGTAAATAGTTTTTTGGGTGCATCAGTTTCCACTGAAACGATAGCTTGATTTAGTTTTCAAATGCTGTGACTGTTTGTGTCCCGGGAGTGCTGCGGAAGTTTGAAATCAAACGCGGACGACGTCGTGGGCATATCCTAGTTTGTTACATTACTTAAGTTATTAAGTCACTGGAAGGGACTAGCACCTAAGATACAGGCTAGGCCTAGGTTAGGTATTAACTCTAAGGCGAAATTCGTACTACGTAATTTTTGGTGACAACAAAAATAATTTTTGTAAATGGCCGCCTCTTTATTGAAAAATTGTTTTAAAATTTATTAAAAAATGAATGACTACTCCCATTGTATTATTTTCAGCATAATAACATTTAATTTATTCTCATGAGAAATAAAAGTGCTGAAAAGAGGGCATTGTTTTGTATGTAAATAGCGAGCACGAATCAGGATGTTTTGTTTTATTCAAACGGTTGGAAGTACATCTGACGCGGCCGGCTTAGAATAGCGGTGAAAATGTCTTCTATTTCAGTTGCGAAAACAATGCGGGCAGCCGGGAGGCGCGCTCGCGGGCAGGCGCTCCCTTTTTCGTTCGCAACGCTTTGTTGCGTCCGTTGCACGCGCGTCCGCCCGCAGCGGCACTCGTCGCAATTTGCGACAGGACAAAGACATCCTCCGGAATCGAATAGGTATCATGTCGAAGTCGTCTTCCTTTTATTGTCATGGTCCGTGGTTCAGTGGAACCATTAAACCACGAACTAACACTAAACTGAACGCGTCGCAAGTCACGTGGGATGCAGTGAGAAGGCACCGCGTTGGCGCTCCAACTTCGGTGACGCACAGCGAATACACGGCGAGGTCAACGCGAGAATTTTGATAGTCTGTTTGTGCCTCGAATACAAATAGGTTGTCCATTCGTCGCACGCGTCTAAAACAGAAAAACTTGTGCTTTACAAAACACAAATTAGGCCGCATATGGAATATTGCTCACACTTATGGGCTGAAACACCCGCTTACCGAAGCTCTGGACTCCATCCAGCGTTACGCCGTTCGTATAGTCGACGATCCCATACTAACTTTCCTGGAGCTCCGACGCTCAACTACGCAACTTTTCTATAGAACGTTTATTCCGCGTTCAAAAATGATCTGGAGAGAGTTTCCCGCCGAGGTTTTCCCTCTGCGCTACGAATAAGGCCGTTATAAAATTTCTTAGAGACCGGCAACGCGTTGGCAACGCCCCTGGTGTTGCAAACGTCCATAGGTGACAATGAAAAAGTGTCACATAGGTGACAGTGGATTCGGTGAGCATGTCCCGAGTTAGCAAACAAAATGCTCATTAAGCTCACTACTCACAAAAGCGAGAATGTGTTGAATGCAAAGAGCGATTTGGGACTTCTAATATTCTTTTATGGGAACGGCAGCGACGACCTGTAGCCTGGAGCAGCTCGCTGACCGGAATAATGAGTGCCCTGTCACACGTAGAGAGTTCTCGCTGCGAGTGCCGGATCGAAGCGAGTGTTCGCCGTGTGCGGCCGAGGCTTAGAGGACGGCTCGTAAGTAAAGTGCGGGATTAGTGTTAAACGGCAGCGTTCGGAGGGGACTTTGGCTCGGCCTCGGCGGGATGAGCGCGGCTTAGGGCCGGTCGCCACTCACAGTCGCGAGAATAAATGCGCCCGACGTCGCACCACTCTCAATTATGCCCTAGTCGAGTGAGGCGCGGGCTGGCCTCCATTACGTTTTATTCGGGATCACCACTTCGTCTGCCACTCGATACCTTCCAAGACACCAACCATTTCACCCATCATTTATACATTACATCGAATCAAATGATGATTACGGAAAAGCGAATATTAATAAATGCTCGTCAATCGAATCTGCTCTTGTAATAATAATGTTTTGTATAAAGTGGCTTATAAAGTCGGAAGTAGGTGAGGTGAGGTGAGGTGGGGGCCCACCTCGCCGCTCGCCGCTCGCCGCTCGCCGCTCGCCGCTCGCCGCACCGCTCAGCCACTCACGCCCACATCGCCCCTCGCCAAACTTGTGCGGATTTTTTAAGGGCCCATGCAGTGAGTGGCCAATCACCCTTCGCCCATTTTATCCATGTTCCCCGAACAATGCAACGGGCAGACGTCATAGTCCCAAACCACTAGCAGTTCATCCCAATAGCCCGGTATATTTTGTTCTCATTCCCTAAAATAGACCTACACTAACTGGGGCTCGTCCTTGGCTGCATTTTTATATGATGTGACTGTGATAATCGCCCGGTCAGTGCCACGGCACATTTACATTAAATTTGTCAACGTTCATATACATGTTGGTTATCCCAGGGCCCCCCCACGCAAGCCCTCTAAAAGTTCGGGCCATTCTTGTGACTTTAGGTGCGTGGAGACATATTATATATAATACATAAATTGTTGAAGTGCAAGCTGTCACGTGAAGGCGTCGTCGTCGACGAGGTCCTGCCTCTGGAATCTGAATATGGCTGGAGTTGTGGCAGGTGTTAATATTAAACTGAACTGACACACCGTTTACTAAGTTACTTGTATTTAGGGTAATGTAGGTAGCACAGTGGTCCCACTAATATTACTTGTGTAACTTGTCCCAGTTGTTGTGGCGATAAAGCCGCAGTGCAGAGTCAGAGCAGTGCACTAGGCATTTATTTTGGCAATTCGCAAAAGGTCTTGGAAGAAAGAAACAAAAACTGAATCAGCCATCGTATGATATTTACGAGCGTTGATCATAAAGTAGGATAAATAGAAGCAAGGACTGATTAATATTTGTCTGGTGGAGAGAGTATGTTGTGATACGTTCGTAATGTAGGCACCTATCGCTGCATAATATTTTGATCTATATTCATTTATGAGTGGTCATTTGTCTTTCATTCGTGAGTAAAGTGTTACTATATTATTTCTGGAGTTTTGCCATAAAATCAAATATTTATATAAAAAGTCCATTATTTTTTTATAAAATTGGAGTCATAAATATATCGAGTCAACTTGACTAGACGCCCTCCGCTGTACTAAGCCACAAACGAAGCGGAACGTTCTAGCCTACATTTTAGACTTTATTATTATTAACAAATATTTTATTTATTTCCAAAATTATGCATATGATACAAGAAACAATTTTATTGTTTCGTTCGTTACTTTCTCGAAAACTAAGGTGGCGAAAAAGAAATGTACAATATTGTTATGTAATGTTTTTAAATCCTGGCAAGAAATTACTTTACAAAATATATTTAAAAATGTTTTCACCAACTTAACTATTTACATTTACTCCAGCTAGCTTCAGCCATAGTAGTTTTTGAGAAAATTTCTATTTAGTTAGACAGATGCCAGACATATCAGTCAATTTTTTTTAATAACTTCTATTATAACGAGTCTTGTGGTACAAACAATTAGCTTAATGCGTTGTCAGTGCACATTCAGCGTTTGCTTGGAGTTGGTCCACTGCGCGGTCACCACTCTGTCGCATATCCGAGCACCGAGATCTAACGAGGCGCTGAACATATAAGTTGCATGTGCTTCGCGCGTCTCTGATCTCCTAATTGAATCCACGTGCTTATTGTGTCACTGGTTCCTGTATAGCCCCAACGTAATTTCGGAATTTACAGTCAGGTGGTAGGTTATTTGCCCGTCTGGAGGCCTAGCACCTCCGGTCTAGAGTATGCCGTCATAACAACCGTGTGTTGTGTTCCGGCAATAGTGGCCATGATCCAGACTTGCTCAAGAGAGCAGCAGCGCATTTGTAACGCCTTTGGTGTTGCGAATGTCCATAGGCGATGGTTAGCGCTTAACATTTTTTTTTTTTAAGAAATTCACTTCTTTCGAAGGTTTAATGACTTTTATTGAACAGTCTACACTTTTATACTAAATTTACTAATATTATAAATACAAAAGTTAAATGGATATAATTTGACACAGAGATAAAATATAGTCTGGAATAGCATATAGGCTACTTTTTATCCCGGGAAAATGTACGATACGTGGGGTAACATTAACGCAAGCAAATCCATGGGCAAAAGCCAGTAATAATATATATATATATATATATATATTACTTTTTAAAGTTTGAAGTATTCTTTAAGATCCGTAAGCCCTAACACTTAGTTACAGTAAGCCTACTTACTCTAGCGGCACTTACTACTACTACTTACTTACTGGACACGAGTGTTTCGATAAGTATCTGTATCGCATTGTGGGCTGCTTGCCTTCCCCGGACTGTCACCAGTGCACCGCGTCCAACACGGCGCTTCATGCGCTAGTCGAGTGCGCGGTATGGGCGCCGCAAGGTTTCGAGCTCGAGACGCACGTAGGAGCGGTCGACTCGCTCGGCGACCTGGTGAAAGGCATGTTGCAGAGCAGCGACGCCTGGGGAGCTGCGGTTACTTTTTGTGAGGCAGTAATGTCTCTCAATGAGGCCGCAGAGCGGGACAGGGAGCGAAGCCTTACTACGCGTGCTAATGCGTCTACTCGAGGTCGCTGGCATTCAGCTGGCACCCGGAGAGGCAGGTACGCTCACTACATCCCTCCCTGAGTTAGGTTCCGTTACGGGGGGCCCTTAGCTAGGTAGGAAAGCAAGGGACCATCGACCCCGTCTAACGAAGTGGGGTGTGTTCTCCCCGGGCACACTCCAGGCACTTTGTTGCGCTGGATCGGCTGGGTGTAACTATGTTCTAAATCTCAGCCTTTCCTTCACAATGATGCGCAGGGTCGACAGGGAGGAGGGGGTTTTTAGTGGGTATTGGGATTGCTTGCCCGTGCAGCTTCCTCTGAGCCTTTCCACACTAAGTGAGTCGATCGCGGGCGGATCACTGTCAAGACCATACTATTGCTGCAGTGACGTTTCCCCCAACCGACGTGTGTCGTTCCCTAACAACGACCCAGTCTGTGCGTAAATCGGTAGCATTTTCCCTCGCCTCAAAAAAAAAGCTTACTTATTCTAACTTAATATGATTATATTATATATTAATAAATATTTGTCGGTGTTGCGATCGTTTCATCGGATAGTTGGATGCAGCGAATCGACATGCGCCCTGCCTCCAATTCAAACTTGATTCCCTCCCTCTGGAAAATGCACTTCCTATATCCAACATAAAGTTCCTATCTGATTGTGGGCGCAACAATGTTTTAAATTGCATTTCTGTAATTATGGGCAGAGTGTTCGAAGCTGTTTGAATCTTTCCAAATATCTTTAGATTTCCTTATTGCCGTCTCAAGCTCCTCTTTCTAGTAATTGCGTGCTTTTAATTAAAACCACGATCTCCCGAATTTATTTATTCACTTTTATAAAATATTTTTCTAATAAAGCGTTTATGTTGTATGTACTAGCCACGAAAACTTAGGAAAATACAAAGTTTTATCTATTATTAAATTTGTTGCGCCTTTTTGGTCGTAATATGTAAAATAACATTTAGAAGCTAAAGCAGACAATTTGAATTCTTGCTACTTGTACGCGAATCCGGAGTTATGAAAAATCCATCCGAAAGTTCGTTCACACGAAACCGCTTAATGTAAATGTTTGTCATATAGCAATAAATAAGTTAATAAAATGGTCCAATTACATGGGCTACTACTCAAACTTATGTCCAAACACTTGTGCGCCTTTCGCTTCAGGCGTATATATTTTGCAGGGCGGCTGCCATTCAGTTTGTTTCAACAACTCATTGCACTTGCCAGAAATTTACATTTTCTTAGATGTCTGTTTATTTAGCACCCCAAACGAAATCCAACGACACTGGCGACGACTTTGTGAAGCAAGCCATAATTGGGGGATATCCACTTGTGACGTCATCAATATGTACACTCGATCAAAACGGATCGCAACATTTTGCAACACGATAAAAAGTGTTTCAGTTTCATTTCCAACATTGACAGTTTATTCTCGGTTGCAATGACAACAAAGCGTCTGTAGTTAGGAAGTTAGGCTTTGGTGCACACCGTCTTTTTCTTTGGCACTGGTTCCAAAGCGCACAATCTCGTAACAGAACTTTCCAATTAACTAATTTACTAATCTTATATGATTTTCTCATTAGTAAATGATGGAAGTTTCTTAGCAACATGAAAAGGCTTGTTGCCCCCCACCCCCTCCTCCTCCCCGGCCAGCTCCCTCCCCCCCACAGCACACACTCCGAGCTGCAATTAGCGACTGTCAATACGGACAGTCACTTCCTCACCCTTGAGGACAGTTGGCGATTGTCTGAAACAAATGTCTTGTAGTGCGAGGGGCAGACGCGACGCGTCGCGGCATGCTTCGCGACACAATAGTCTCTTTGTAGCCACAAGCGGACGTAACGGAACCATTGCTCCTACAATCTTAGTCGGTCTTATATGAATAAATAAATAAATACTCAATACGAATTGAGTTTAGAGTTTGTGTCTATAGTTTATTCGCGACATTGTTTCTACGAGTCAAATGTCTGATACTATTATTAAATATAAACCTAATGCTAACGCAAAAAAGACAATTTAAAAGTAATTCACTAAAAAGATCGAAACAAGATTGAGAATAGAAAACAATATTAAAATTAAATTTAAACAAAGTAAACTTTACTTCGGTTCAACAGACTATAATGTGAGTTGAAAATCTAAATATCCGCTTTAAGTTTAGTAGCAAGTGGAACCCACTAATTTCTTTCGTTTTATAATTTGCAATTGGGTATACCGAAGCAAAGTTTACTCATAGTAGTTTACGGTTTATTTTAATTTTGTTTTCAATTTGTTCTCCTTCTTTATTTTCTATATTTCGATACTCTACTCGAAAGGTTTGGTTAAATTTATTATTAACATATTACTATTTCGCACTGATAATCCGCATTTTTTTAAACACCTATCAAAGGACACTTGAGTTTTTAAGACGAATATATCGATACCTTAACCGTCGAAATTAATCAAGCCGTTTGGAAGATACGAGGTAATGAAGAAATCTACAAACATAACATAACTGTTCTACACCTAGCTCAAAGATACAGTGGATGCGAGATGATCGAGCTTCGATAAAATCAGTGTCGTTCAGACGAAGTCCAGTCGCATTGAAGGAGATCGGCGCGGTCCGCTGTCGAGGCCCCTCCGGCGCGCGGCGGCGGCGCCCATTAACGAGACACTACACTCGATTCGTGGCCAGTGCTTGACCACGAACGTGAGGCTACAATTAGATCCTCTTTAAATCCACGACATCGTAACGGACAAAATGACAGTACATAACAGAAGTGCACTAAACAAGCCTCAGTTTCGCTGACAATATCTTCTAAGGAATTTAGAAGGAACTTGGCTAGGTCTTTAGCGGCTTAAATGATTTCTCCTGACGCAATAGTTGATCTCGGCAGGTATTTAAACAAGAACAAAGTAATATTTGTCCAGCCTGGGAATTGTTTCGTTTGAATCGAAGACCAATGGTGCTTATTAACTTGCTGATTTTCATTCAGGAGTTGAGTATAACTCTCATCGCAAGAAGTCCAAGTCCACGTAAATATTACCCAATAAGTATGACACGAAATTGATGCGGCTTTCACTGACTAGTGATGAGGGTTTCTTTTAAAGATATAAGATCACGTTTGGTTACTAGTTCACCCGATCTTAAGCGATAATGGGGATGAGGATGGTGCGCGCTTTTTTATTTGCAATGAATACATTTTTTTATGCAGGAGTTCAGTAGATAGGCAGATGGCCCACTTGATGGAAAGCGGTCATCATCGCCTATGGACATTTGAAACACCATAGATGCTACAAATGCGCTGCTGCTCTCGTAAGGGAGACTGGAAACTGGAACTCAAGGTTGTTATGACGACTACTACTTTATACCAGGGGTGGTAGCCATCCAGTTGGGCAAATGCCCTACCACCAGGCTGTGGGTTGTTTAGTCGCCTCTTGCGACAGGCCACTTGGCCGCAGGGAGTTGTATTCTTTCTCCGTTCCTGCACGAATCAAAGTAAAAAGGATAAACGCATACAAATTAATCTTTCATTTGCTGAATATCAAATCAATTTTGTTGCATCTTCACCGGTCGATGGCTACTCTTGGATGCAGGCGAACCCACGCATTTTCCGTACGAATTAATCATTTACAGAAGCATTTCGTAATTATATCTTACTCTAATTTTGAAATATTTTAATGTAATAGGTACAAAAATACTGTAATATTACCTAGGTTTTTCACAAATATTTGAAATTTCTCAGAATCTTATAATTTTGGATCTTGATTTCAATAGGGTTTTTTAGGAGATTAGGTATTTAATTTCTGGCTTATGACATGAGACACCGTTGTTCCGGAAAGAGGATATTTTATCCCGAGAAATATAAGTAAACACACCTGAGAGCAGAATACAAAATCCGTCATTAGTGATGCCCAGTTCTGATATGAATTTCTTAGTTATGTTTCATGGTGTTGATGAGCTGTTGCCCACGCTGTGCCGATGGCGGCCACGATCTCCGACTTCGTTGATATCGAAATTGATGTATTTGTAAGAAACATGGAGATAATAGATGGTTTATTTAATACTGATAACAGAGAAATAATGGTTTTAATATTTTAAATACGTACAAAAACTTTGCAAACGTTAAGTAACTAAGTACCTTTAGTCCTACGTAGTCGATGAATAAATATAATGTTGCTTGTTGTACGTGCTTTTAAATTTTTGAGCTAAAGAAAGTTCATTACTTTTATACAGTACTAAAATTTTCCATAATTATTATGGTAAAGCTACTGTATAGCATTATAAGAAAAATGCTATGATAAGTGCTTTGTATGCGTTTAGAGTGAATAGCGCCAAGTTGTTGTTTTGGCTCCAGCGATCCAGCGAGGGCGGCGATGCGACAGCGCGCTTCTTTATTGGCCGAACTATTAACTCGCCTTGTGGGACTCGCACCCGTGGCATGGCGTTAGTAATCTACGTTCGACTCGTCACGTCGTAAAGGAGCCTCACATAACCAAGTCCCAATGTAGGGCCCGAATTGCCCACCGGATGTGTTTCGTCTCTCGTATCTGTGCCTCATGCGATTGTTCGCGGAGACAAATATTGATTTAACAAATTGTTACATCGACATTTGTGTGTGCTCGCCGTAATCGCCCACATAATATTTGTCATCGAGTTCGCAGGCTCGGCAAACAAGCAGACGGCGAGCGAGGCCCTTCATCACATTCGTCCTCGGCCCTCGGTGCTGAGCGCCCCTCGTCGAAGGCCGCCCTTATCCGGCGGCCAGGTGCGCGCTTCGCCACGATTTATATCGTGTCGCGCGTATTTCGGGCACATTCTATGCATAATGTAGCACACCCTTAAAGCCCTTCGCTCCTCTATTTTGTATTCTTTACGTTCGCCGGCTGTCGGCTGGCGGCTGCCTTTTGCCAGTCGCCGCCCGCTGGAGGGGCCTCCACACAATCATCATAGAAATAAAAGCGGCGACACTGCCTCTGAACCCACCCTCTCGTGAAGTCTAGTGTTTGTATTAAGTACATTTATGTGTAATCATCACACACACAAACAGAATACAAATTTCTTTATGAAATGAGGATACTGTTAATATGTACGCACACACACGTGTATTGTGCTGTGGCGTCGGTTTTAATGATATTGGAGGCGAACCGTAATACAAACTGAATTACGACACGTGTAAACAAATTGATGTTGAACTGAATTGAATTTGCACGACAGCCGTCGGAGTAGATTCTGTCGAGAGGCCTCCTCCATTCGGCTGAAGGTGAACGTGTAACTAAGTGTATCAGAGCAGGGGGAGAAGAGCGGCCTTCCTAGAGCGATGTTGTGCGCATTGTTGAATTGGCTCACTCGGTCGGCTGAAGACGTGCGTGGCCATTATAGTGGCGCACGGCGGTGTTGGCGATCTAGCGGCCGTTCGGTCGCAGCAATTAGTGATTCATATATTTTATACGCAAAATATTCGCAACTTAGTTTCGTTTTAAAAAGCATTTTTCACCCCGTACGCGAACTGCGGCGAGTCCACGACAACAAACAAACGCCAACCTTTCTCATTTATATTCCATGTGTACATACATTCCTCTTTATGATGCAAACGGCGTTAAGCTGCATCACATTTTAACATTACTCCATTTTGCATGCATTACATAGTCACCGTTTCGCCTTTGCAACTGGGTGCGATGTACTGCTGGATACGTTGCCTCGGTGTTCATACTATATGATATGATGACACGTATTCTCTTAAACTGGTATAACTGATAAGAATACAATGTAAAATATTTTAAAAAGGAAAATATTTACTTAGAAAGGACACAAAAAGGTACAAGGTACATTACAATTGATACGGTGTCCTCAAAAGGTCCTTTCCCAACCAGCGCTGATCCTCCGCGAGTACCTTTAAATGATGCCACTACTTAGCTCGTTTATTATCTTTAATTAATTTATTATCAAATTTATGGAAGCTTTTGAATTCGTCGCTTTCCTCCTTATTCCCGTCCTTTAAATCTGAAGGCTGCTCTATTCGTAGATGATTGGTGTTGCTTTTATTTCAAGAAGGTCCACAGTGGAAGTACCCAGGGGCCTCTGTGGGAGCAGGTGGGGGGCGCTCACCTAGCCCCGGTCGGGCTCATCACCCGACAACTACCCTCATAATCGAGCGATTATTTTTTAATGACTCTGTTATCGTTTTATGAAAATTATGATGATTTTATCGCAAGGGAAAAGATTGCTGTTACTGAAGCAAGAAAAAATCGGCGAAGGGTGTGTCAGCTTAAGCACATTGAAAGGCTCCCTAAAGATCATCAACGTTCACTGCTTTCGAAATTTTTCACCACTTAGTTCAGAATATAGATACTTTGGTAACCTTGGAAGCGAAAAACTCATTAACTGCTCAGTGGCTTATATAAATAAGTCATTAAGAAACATAATTACAATATTTCAAGCTCAGTTTCAAGTCATATCTAACTTTAACAAACAATGAAACCCGAATACATCACATTCATTATTTCTTTCCCGTGAAACGAAAGTAGTTGAAGCATAAGAAAATGTGACACATACAACATTTGCACTGGTAATCGATCTTATATAGGCAAGAGTCATTGAGCATGCGATTGGAAAGACGTCGCAAGGGGACGGCCTGACACTGATGTCGCACCCATTACGAGGGCACCCTGTCTTCTTGACTTCCCGTTGCGACCAGTGATCACTACCCAGTACCCACTACTCATCGCTCGGGACGTCCAAATTACAAATATTCTTTAAGTTAGGGTGCTTTGAGTGATAAGGCCGCCTTTTGTTTTTACCGTCACAATATAGTAATCGTATTTTCTTGTAATTGTTTATTTGGTGAGCGATAAAGTGTTATCTGTCTACCTACTCACAACTTCAGAACAGAAAAAACAACGCTAACTTAACGAATATTTTACTCGCGTATAATAATGGTTAAGTTAGAGTTTTAAACTAATTAGCTTTCCTTTTTAATGATTCCCCATGTTCATCGGTGGACGCGTTATGAAACTCAATACGTACGCAAAATGACTAAAGTAATGAACTTTGCGATACTTCAAATCTATATTCTATTAACGAGGGAGCCCTAGAAGTGCGCGTCCGACTCGCACGCGGCCACACAGCTCTAAGCACAGCACAGAGCCCTCGCCGTCACCACTGTTGCAGGGTACGCGACGGACACACTAAAACTTTATTGTTGCGTGCGTTGCGAACTCGCCGCTCTCGCTCGGCAGCGATCTAACAATTCAAACATGGGTTATAATAATAGTGAAATCGGCCCTTGGTCCAACTCTTCGCCGCAGCTTCTTCTTCTATTTGGCGTGGACCTTACCTGAAAGTGAAACGAACCTCATTCTTGTTCTGTCTGAGCCATAGTTTATTATCTATATTATATGTAACATGGATGTTGCACATAAAATAAATTAATGTCAATTTAATTAATATAAGCGATTGGCAACGCTGCTTCAAAAGCTTAAGCTCTCGAACCTGAGGAAGGGCTTATATATTTGTGCCGTTTGGAGTTGAAACATTAGGTCCGCTGTGTCCACCGGCAGTTTCTTCAAAGGTAAGAAAATGCCGCTTTGATGCCAACAAATAAGCATCGCGACACGGCGCGGCAATGCGGCCAGCCTTCTGGGCACCCTCCCATCTGAGAGCGATTCGTTACACAGTCTATAATCGCTTGTACTATTTATAAGTTTAACTCAAATAAACTAAACTATAAAATTAAATACTACTATAAACATATTTACAAGTAAAAAATGTAGTCCAAATCGCTGTCGGTGGGGAGCGTTCCCAAAACGCTGGCCGCATTCCCTCGCTGTATGGCAACGCTTATTCGTTGCCCTAAATAAAGGCCAGCCCTTTGGTCACGCGAGACTTCTTTCAATCGTCTTGAAAGGTCTCGATAAAGTTGATAAGCCTCACGTCCCATGGCCATGGCCCCAAAGTCTCAACCCCGAAAGCTACAAATATGTATCCGTCACCGATGGATGCATATTTGCGGCGTTTCAGGGTCTCTTGAAGTGCGGCAGCGCCCCCGGCAGTGACGGCTGTATTTGGAAGATGGGAAGCCGCCAACGTATCGACACACGTTGCGTCCCATACTAAGGGGCGTCCCATTTTCCAAGGTACCAACGACATTCCATCCGGTCGCTTGCCATCGTCGCGGCACAGTCAGTTCGGTTCAAGAACAGCTGGAACCCCAACGGTGACAAGAGACCGGCGGATGATGTCGTTGATAGCCGCATGTCGTGAAGTTCTACCAGCACTCCTCAAACAAGATAAGCCATGGTGACCCAGTCTATCAACTTTATCTCCACACCGACAACGATGTGGGACCACGATGTCTGCCCCCAGGCGAATGCAGGCAGCAATCCTGAATGTAGTATCATCCAGGAGTGTACCTAGATTCGCCGAGGGCAGACACTGCTGCCACAGACCAGACTCCCATTTTGAAACAGCTAGGAGGCGAGCACGGTCAATTTCGCCGGTACAAGATGGCATGAGATTGTCATACACCGACTTACTGAGCGGCCCATCCCACAGCCTTTGCATCTTTGGATCTAAAGGAAAATTTTCATTCGGGCAAGCCAAAGACCAGGCATTTCTGGCCTCAGTCAAATATGGGACCTCAAAATCTCTGAGTGATGGATTTATTATATTACCGATGAGGTCCACAGTACTATAGACTGAGGACAGAAAGGCAGGTAGTGCTACGTCAGAAATTTTGCGTATCCCCAAGCCACCTAGCCGTATCGGCAAGGAAGCCTGGGTCCACGGTCGGTCATCTAAAGAAACATTTAGGATGGAAGTTAATGATTGCCGAATAATATTGTCTAAATTTTTTAAAATACTGGAATGTCTCCAAAGGGGGGGACAACGCAATACATACGTAAAGTTGGGAGTGAAAACGCAGTGTCTAATAATTAAATAAGGACTATGTGTGTTTAATTGTTTTAAATTTAATAATTTTGATTGAAAAGTTATAAGTTAGTTTATTTTTAGTTTTTTAATTGAATTTTTAAGTTAATTTACATATCTACATTGAAACGCGTAACAGCTGCATGGGAATCTGAAACTACTTTAAAAAATCATATAAATATTATATTATATTATATATAGTACATAAAATTATTAAGTAATGGAATATAATGGAGTTGAGACAGCCCTCATGGTGCAGCAGCAACATGTGAATCGAAGAAATTGTATCGTAAATGTTGATGAGATTGTCCTAGACTAGAGACTACTGTTATATTGTGGGGCAACTCAAGTTATGTATCCCCTGTATCCCGCGGGATACTCGCACTCGTTCGGGTCCCCACAAAATATAATGAGCATTTGTTTACTTTATTTGAGAATATTACGGACCTCTAGCGATTCACCGTTTCAGAGGCTCTAAACTGACCCATTGCACGACCTTAAACATTATATTCAGTTTTAATTGCATCTTTATGGTAATTCTGTTTTGATTTACTTGGGAAGCGATTTTTAACCAACTTTAAAGAGGAGGAGGTTCGCAATTCTAAGGTTCGTTACTTGATTTCTACGTCAAATGTGAACCGATTTCCAATATTTTTTTATGGAAAGGTACTCCCGAATTACTCGTTAATTTATACTCCCGAGATGGTGACTTGCCAGTGCCCTCTTTTACTTAAAATACACAATCAGAAACGTTTTTTTAAGCCACCTCCGTTTGTAAAACTAAAAACGTGTACCATAGTATAACTGCTCTAGTACTCTAGTCTGCTGTATGTTTAGTTTAGCTTAACTTTGACACAAAGCAATATGAATTAAACACTTGTTAATAAGTAGCAATTAAATTTAGCTTAAAAGCTAAGCGTCGGCCGAGCTTTGAGCAACCAAGCGAGCTGCAATTCGGGCAGATTACTCTTGTATTTGGTTAGTTTAGTTAAAGCCACGTGTCCCAATTAAATAGGTATTACAAATAGCTTGTTGGCGATTGTACCGATTGCAGGTTCGTCGGCGGTGACAGTCCGACAGTTTCTGCCAACCTTTTGCATTTTAATGAGTTGGCCTTCTAAAGACTGAGGGGTGACGAAGCCCCCCCCCCCCTCCCTCCGAGGCCTAGAATCCCGCGGTTCACCCTCCACCGCAACTACTCCATTTATTCATCGTTCACATCGAAGTGACTCCGAAAACAGTCACAACACATTGGTTGTAGCAACCGCGATATTAATGCGGTAACTTATCGAAACATTGCATTCAAAGGTTGGAGGGCCCCCCCCCCCCCCCCCACTGCTCATCGAAGTGGCGTTGGAGTGGAGCGACGCCCGAAAGGGAGCCAACGAGAGGCGGGCCTCGCAAAAAGTTTAGTTCGAACAAGGGATCACGATCGTTGTCCACCATGACCCGCATGTTTCGCTCAACTGTTTTTGTCTCAAATGGAGCGATTTCCACTTAGTTTTTTTCTATTTCTTATCGATCGTCGTTATCAGTAGATTTATACTATACTAGAGTCAACCTCTAGTGCGTGTCTCTTGTTTAAAGAGCAAGCGGTACAGGTTACATTGTATTACATTTTTATAAATATTTGCCCCCGGAATATTCACTTCATTTTATATCGCAAGCTATACCATCCCTCGTCTGTATGTAAACTACATAAATGATAAAATAGAAAACATGGGTCCCGTGGACCCAGTGGATCCTGTGGACCCAGTGCACCAAGTGTACCCAGTGAACCAAGTGGTGGGTGCACAATGTGGACCCAGTGGTCCAAGTGGAACCAGTGAACCAAGTTGACCCAGTGGACCATGGACCAAGTGGACCCAGCGGACCCAGTGAAATGGACAACAGTCTTTCCATAAAAGGATAACAAACAGAGAGGACAAATATATTTTTATCCCGGAAATGATTCCAGTTTTTGGGATAAAAGTATCATATGTTTTCCGTGAAAACAGAACAGACAGACAGAGTTACTTTCGCATTTATAATATTAATAGGGATAATTACTACAATGTTGGCAACAATACTAAGTACCGAGTCACAATTGAAACTAATAAAATAAACACCTGGTCGTCATTCACATTACACAAGGGAAATATGTTTCGGTCTTCAAGCTAAACACAGAAACATGTTCGAATACAAAGCTGCAAATGTATTAACTTCTACATTGTGCCCAAATAATCATTATCAGTAGTTAGCGCGTAGCATGTCGTTACGTCGCTGCCGGCGTAGCACGCGCGCGTAGCGGCGCGCGCGTAGCACGCCCCTCGCCGTACAGCCGTACGATCCTCGTGCTATGTAAGCTTTTATTGTGTATCGACCACGATTGCTGTAATTATGCTTTTAATTTAACAATGATATCAAATAATCCAAATCTGTCATATTTTTGGTATTGCACAATAGCCATTAGTTAAAAATGATGTCTTAAGTGGTCATAAATAGTATAAAGCAGGGCCTTTACGTTAAACCTACACCATAATTCTGAAGCCTGTAGCCTACTTAGGCTATTTTAATATAAACAATACCCACAGTTGCTTTGTGGGTTCGAGTGGAACTAGCATCCAAAGCCTACTTATTATTTAAAGCAAAATACACATTGACATTTACTGAAAATTCAATGCATTTGTTCGACCTGGTACAACAAGAACTGCAGGTGCAAGAGTACAAAGTGGATGCCAGGCTAAGTGCAGAGTCTGCAGCCCTAGAATGGCAATACGACTGGCGCCTTACGACGACGGCATGCCTCCACACGGCACACGGGGCGTATGGGAGCGTCGTCCCTTTAGCGCGTAAGAAACGCATTTGCATAATTGGCATAAGTCAAAAGAATTCCTCCAGCACTCGACTCTATTGTTCCGAGTTAAATTATAAACGACGACACCCGCTTCACATTCATCTCCCGAGGCACAACAGAACTCTGCGAGACAACCTGCCACTCAGACAAATATTCCTTTTACATTTGTCACCTATATTTTGTGACATTCGTTATTTTAAGCACAGTTTTTTTCAACAAATATGTTACAGTCCGTTTTCTTTTTGTTAAAATAAAACATATTTTTAGTTGCGCAAGCACTTGAATAGCTTTCGAAATAGTAACTAATCTGGCCATAAATACTGTTACATAAAAACTTTTCTTTTTTTCTTCAACTTTTTAATTATTATAAATTTGGAACACTTATATTATTTTAAAAACTTCTTTCGATTTGCACCATTTCACATGTTTTTCCGTGTTCATTATATATATACAATGTCGTGAGAAATGAAGAATCCGGCTACGAGTCTGTCGCCTAGTATAAAACAAGACCTAAAGCGCGGTGCTTATCGGCGATATACAGGACATGCTCTAAATCAATGTTTACAATTAAAGAGAGAGGATCGATCAAAACGCATTCTGTCGCGATATGCCGGTGAAAGGCACAGAAATTTCCTTTTCTACCGATGGAAAAAAATTCACAATTGGAGAACACTACAATAAGCAAAATGATAAAGTGTACGCTCACAGCTCTAAAGAAGCTGCTCAAGTGGTCGGAAAGGTACGACGTGGTCATCATCCTGCGTCAGTGATCGTTTGGTGGGGCGTGTTAGGGAGTATCAAGAAGTCACAAAACTACATTTTTATGAAAAAGGAGTGAAGACTTCAGCCAAATTGTATCAAGATACAGTCTTGGATCATGTCGTGAAACCTCTCAGCGATACACTTTTTAAAAGTATGCCGAGGACTTTCCAGCAGAACTCTGCACCTGGTTACAAGGCACGAATTACCCAAGCCTGGCTTGAAACCAAATTTCCGGACTTTATAAGATCTGAAGACTGGCCGTCATCTAGCCCAGACCTCGACCCTTTAGACTTCAAATTATGGTCAGTTTTAGAGCCTGCTCTGAACGACACGGCGATATTGAGTCTCTTAAAAAATCTTTGAAGCAAGCAGTGGCGAGACTTCCCTTGGAAACAGTGCGTAAATCCATACATTCGTGGCCTAACAGATAAATGGCCTCTATAAAAGCCAAAGGTGGCAATTTCGAATAGTTTTTTTTTTACTGATATAAAAAAATTGGTAATATTACATTATTTCATTTAAAAAAAATGCATTTTCATATGTAACAGAACTTATTTATGGCTGGACTAGGTACTCATATTAAGCGCCTGTAGAAATTGTACCACTAGCAGGCGTATACAAGGTTACTATCTTCCTCTTCGGTGCTGACGCTCGTCAAGAAGGGTTGTTTTCGATTTCGAGATCCTGACTCGGTGAGCATGGGGCAACGGCGGGTGTATATACTCACGAATAAATCAAAAAATTGAATCGCATTTACTTCTACTCGTAAAAGTAAATTACAGGTAACTTTAGTCCGAAGCCAGGCCCGGGTTGTAATCCAAATCAGAATATTTCCGTCAACCTCATGCCAGCCTCAGGTGGACGAAACGGGTTCCTTTACGAGTGAGTGCAGCCGCGGTCTCAATAAACAGTCCAATGGGCACCATTCACTTATACGTAAACGGCACCTGACCCTTCTCACCGCACGCTTATATATTTACGATCGACTCATCCCTCGAAGGCTTTGACCGTCACGGGGGGGGGGGGCTCAACCTATTAAAACATCATTTTGGTTTTTTTTCAATTAGTGAATATCCGTGCAAGTACGGAGAAGGAATACAATTTCCTGCGTTGGGGCGGCCAGTCCCAAGAGCCGACAAACCAACTCACTGCCAAGTGGTAGGGTATTTGCCCGACTGGATGGCTACCACCCCTGCTCTAAAGTATACCGCCATAACAACTTTGAGTTGTGTTCTGGCATTTGCAGCAAGGTTCCAGTGTCCCTTAAGAGAGCAGCAGCGCATTTGTAGCACCTTTGGTGTTGCGAATATCCATAGACGATGGTACCCACTTTCCATCAGATGGGCCGTCCGCCTGTCTAGTAAACTTATGCTATATTTTCATTGAAAGAATAATGCATTAGGTTAGTTCGCTCGACTCGACGTTTATTGTCTTTGAAATGTGCTCGAGCGGCACTCGATGGGAGATCGTGCGAGAGCGCGGCGCGGGGGCCGGGGGCCGCGGGCTCGGGGGCCCTCGAGACGCGAGTGCCCTCGAGGGCCCTTCGCGAGGCACCGTCACCTTCATCGATATAAGCCCGCAGGCAAAACGCACACTAGACGTGGATTCGCTAGTGTTTCTCCATTTGATTATTATTCCTCTCTGAGCTCTCGGCCGCCCTAATGAGCGGGGGCCTCACTCTCAAACGCCTTCCGTTCCCGTCCGGTCAGTCCGAAGGAGTCAATGGCGACGGCAGCCAGGCTCGCCGCTTCAGAGGGGAGATAAAACAATACGATGAGTGTTTTACTCATGTATCTTTAATTGCTGAATCAATTTTACTCTAAATTTAAGACTATATGTTATACAGAAATCTTAACTTTCACGTGAAAATTAGTAAAGCCTGCTTACTCGTATGTATTATCTGAACATGTTCGTAGAAGCATTTCTGAAAGTGTTTTGTTTTTTGTATTGACAGATTTTGGCGCGTACATGGACTACTTACTCAGTTATAACCTTGCTAATTATCTAGCAATAAATGATTCCATGTACGTGACATAACAAAAAACAATGACTTCATTAAAACTATTTCTTCACATCATAACATTATTTAGTCCATATAGGTAACACAAAAATAAATCTATAAATACAAATAAATATAAGTGTCCGTTTGTAATGCCAAAATAACAACTTCTTACTCGATGCATATGAAAATATACGGCACAAATATAAAAAAACAATGTTGAATTTGTTGTCTTTATGTTTCGCCTAATCTCTGAAATGGCTTTGGTCGATTTTGGAAAATACTTTTAAATATAAAACACAAGCAGAAAAAGTTCTAAAACGAAAACGAACGACTAAAACACGTTTGAGAGTAACTCTCCAGACTCCGGTGCGACTTTCCCGTTACCCACCCACTGATGCGTCACGATGACAGCCACTATCGGAAAGAAAGGATCACAGCGTAGGCGACGAAGGTCCTTCAAAATGTCGTATGGTAACAAATCATAAAGATTGTCATTGTATATGTACTTTGTTTATTAATATTGTATTTGTTGTGTTCAAAAATATTTAAAAGTTAATATTACGAGCCGTCGGATTAAAGGAACGATAGTGTATGGAAATGGAGCAACAGATGCCGAGTAAGCGAAGAGCCGAACAGCGGAGAGAGCGATGCAGGCTGCAGCGGCGACGCTCCTCGGCGTGGCGGTGGCGGTAGCGGTGGCGGTGGCGGTGGCGGTGGCGGTGGCGCGGGCATGCACGCAGCGCACGCACCGCGCCGCGCGATGTGGGTCACGGGCGGGTCACGGGGCGCGGGGCGAGGGGCGAGGGGCGGAGGGACACGCTCCCGCTGTCCGCAGCTTCCGCGCTATCGCATCAGGAAGTGGCGGCGAATGAGCCAGTGCCCGTGTCACCCCATTCGCCGTACATCATCGGCCACCGATCGAATGCACTCATTGCTATTCCGACACCCCTAATGCCACTGGAATGCCAACTAATCAACGGCACTGACTTCCAAACAAACTACCAAATCGGTCTATGAAGGAGGGGACGCCCACGGGCAGAGCCGGCTGAGGAGCCGCACCGCGGCCCACGCGGCATCCACTCTGATAACATGTAAAATAAAATTTGTCTACCAGCAATATCTACTAAATCTATCGGTTATAGTTGTAAGTAGTCGTTTGTCAAACACAGGTTAAATCGTAGAGAGAGAGAGGAACATTACGAAACTCGATTTGCGAATAATCACGATTATCTGATATGAGAAGTAAGTAATCGTCGGAGCCAAGTTCAAAATAAAAACATTAGGAATCGGTGAAGTTACGGATGAAAAGTTTGTCAGCAACGAGGCGTGTATAGAATGAGGAGACGTGCGGCGTGCGGCGTGCGACGAGCGAGTGCGGGGGCAAGGGGGCGCGGGCGCGCGGTGGCGACGGGGGCGCGGACGCGCGGGGACGACGGGGCGCCGAGGCGCGGCGCGCGGCAGTCGTCAGCGCGGCCCCGCCACCGCAACGCACCCGCAACCCGAAGCCGGCACGGTGGCCGCCACGCCGCTAGTATGCCGCGCGCCGCCCGCTGACGCCGCCGCCGGCCGCAGCCATGAGCAGCCCGCGAGGGCGCCGCGACGCCACCCGCTGTTAGCCCGGCCAGGGACCGACGCGACGCTCCGCTCCAGTGCCGCCCGCCCGTCGCAGTGTTTGTTATTGAAAGTGTCATGAACATGGACTAGTTACCGCTCTCGGATTGGATGGGATTGCGACACACGCGTCATCCGGTAATGAGGAGGTCGACGGCGCCCTCGCCCTCGCCGCGGCCGCCGCTGCGGCGAGGGCGTGCACGCGCGGACTCTTTGCCAGGCTGCTTCGAACCGGACAAGTCCACCGGCTGACGGCACTGACAAACGTTGCATTATCTGAACGCAAAATATTCATTCTATACTCGTGTTTATTCCTCCCTCCACGTCACGAAAGGCCTGAACTTCGATGTCTCTAGTACAGCCTGTGGCACGAGATCCCAGCCCCTTTGTAATTAAAAACTAAACTCTTAGACGGTTTTAATGTCGTAGGCTGCGTACGGCGCAACGTTGTACGCGGCCGACAAGTGCACATGAGTAAAATGTACCAGACTGCTCTCTAGCAGACTACTGAACCTTTAAAGGCAGTCGTACGTCACGCGCCGCATCCACAATCACTGTTGGAAATTCCAACGTATAGACGTCGCGTTTTTGACGCCAACTGACAAATCTATCCTATCTTACACAGAGTACGGGGAAATCCTGACCGCCGCTATAACGTCCATTTTACAATGGAAATGGCGTCCAACGTCGATTGACGCCAGACGCCGCTTTCAGCGTCTGTGATAGAGTAGGCCTTTCCCTGCGGCGTAGCGAGTCGATCCCTGGTGAATGGTTGTAGTTCTGTACTCGTTTAGCACCGTTCTCGGTCAGTCGGCAAAACAGCCTCCGATCCAAGCACAATCATTCCATTGGCATAACTTTGGCAATAAACAGTTTATATCTACAAACTTCTATCATTAACATCCCATGTAGAAAAAGCCCTACACGTTCATTTGCCTTAGTACCCCGATGGTAAGGCAAGTAGAGCAATTGTAAGATATGGGAACTTGAGCCTTCTGGTTGGCAACACTGATGAGAAACCCGTCTTCTAATAATTATTTACTTATATTTTCGGTTAATAAACGAGTGCCATTAGAGAGAACGCACACGTCTTCATACATATGAATTGGCGTTCAGCGGCGCCCAAAGAGCGGGTCGTTTGTCGTTCTCAAACGCATTCCTTTGATGTTATAAACTAGATGTTGCTGCTTCTATAGGATAGAAACGAGCTACTTTCACACTAGCTGTTATCCGCGACTTCAACCGCGCGGAATTTAATTTAATGAATGTTGCGTTCCGGTGCGGCAAAGGTGGCGACGGCGGCGACGTGCTCTTGGGCCTTTCGATTATTATTTCGAAAATAAAAGTAGCCTAAGTTACTTCTTATAATATCAGCTACCTGTCAACGAAAGTCCCGTCAAAATCATGATCTTGATGATCTTTATTTCGACATTACAAACAGACACTTCAATTTTATTTATTTGTGTAGATTCAATCTGCCCTCATTCATTTTTCATTTAGATATACAGGGATGAATTATTCAAATGTGGCTCCAGATAACAAATGGTCAGATAAGAAACTTCTCTACCATTTTGAAAAACTAATTACTCTAAGGGTACATGGTGTACATACACATTTGAAGTTCTAATCACTTGTTCAGATAATTCAACGTTTTTCTCCAGTCTATGAACTTCACTCTAAGGATGAAGTTCATAGACTGGAGTAAAATGTTAAGCAAGACTATTACGAAAATTGCATAAAAAAAGTTCCTTCAAATATCCGATTAAAGTTTACCGGTGTTTAAACGACTCAGATTTGCTCGTTTAAGTTAACCAACTCATTTTCGTTGATAACCATGGAATATTTTGTGGTGAACACTAAAAGTTGCTTAAACAGTGGTTATTTTATTTTAACAGTCGGTCAAATGTCTATGCACACCACCCTAAGTCAGGAAACAAATCGCTGATTATGAAAAAACTCAACTGTGTTAGTACACCAACCCATACTATTACTTGTAAAACCAATTTCTGCAAAAATATTTCAAACTAAAAGATGTGATTGATTTTGAACGAAATATGTTACTATTTTCCTTGCATTAATTTACAAAACAATTTACATCGCCAAATCAGGTTAAATTATTTTTTAACTTTATCCTAAACTCCTAATTAAAAATAAATTAAACTAAAAACAAACTACATACACAAACTAAAATTAAACCATAAAATCTAGTTCCAGACCGTTGTCACTCGGAAACGTGCCCAAAACACTGGCCACATTTCCTCGCTGAATTGCAATGCTGATGCGTTACCAGAGGTATAAACCAGTCTTTTGGTCACATGAGACATCCACCAGACGTTTGGCTATGTCTCAAAAAGCCTGTGTGCCTCAGGCCCCCATGGTCCCAGGGCTCGGCCCCAAACGCCGCAAATATGTTGCCATTCCCGATAGCCGAGTATTTGCGGCGTTTTAGGGCCTCCTGTTGTGCAGCAGCTGTACCGGCAGACATGCTAGTAGCTGGAAGATGGGACGCTGCCAAAGAATCGACGCACGACGCGTCCCATACTAAGGGGCGGCCCATCTTCCAAGGCACCAATGACATACCATCGGGTCTCTTGCCATCGTCGCGGCACAGGCCGGTCGGTTCTAGGACGGCCGACGGATTATGTCATTAAGTGTTGCATGACGGGAAATTCTACCGGCATACATATCGGTCATTTGACCACTTGGACCCAATTGCACCCTATATGGAAATATTGTTTTTTTTATTATAACTAGCCATCTATAAAAAGAATAATATCACAGGTTACTCTTAGGTTAATCAAGGGGTGATTGCGTTGAAATCGATGGATGTCCTCGACGCCAAGGACTGCGTCGTGGTAACCATGCTGCATGCATAGTCACCACAACATAATAATATTATCAACAGTTCTCCCCATTGTTTTCTTGAACTCGCCACTTCACATCGGGTTCTAAATTTTCCGTACATATATTATGTGCGCTTCAGAAAAAGTGTTAACATATTAATCATTGCTTCTAATAGTTTACAAGTTAGGATTTGTATCGGATTGTATCAGTTTATTAAATAATGAACTATTCCCCTTAGTCTGGTATTCCTTCACAGAAATCGATTCTTACAAGCTTTGTTGGTGTATTAAATGCAGAGTAATAGATTTTGAATAATATAATGAAACTCCTTTAGCTTTCATCAAGATTGGTTCCGAGACTGTTTTAAGTATTAAAGCATTAAAGCAACTGTTAAATATAGTCATAGACGGGTCTCTATGATTTACTAATATAATAACACTAAAGAGGAAAAAATTGTATTTGTATATGTTTGTAACGAAAACTCAAAAACGATCAGACCGATTTTGAGAATTCTTTCACCATTCGAATGGTACATTATCCCTGATTAATCTACTTAGGCTGGTGTGCACCGAATAACCGACGGTTAACAAAAAAACAATCACTGATTTTCCATACATTTTTGGCGATTATTTTATTTTAACCATCGGTTAAAAGTCGGTGCACACCGGGCTTAAACTTCAATAATGTAACCCATGGATATATAAATAAAATAATTGACGCTGGAATCGGGTTCTAGATTTTTATTTTTCAGGGCAGGACAACGTCTGCTGAGACTTAATTAACCGGACTGATTGTCGCCGTAAATCCGGATAATTGATTACCTATATGAAGAAAAGTTACTTTTTATCATATTATTAACTCTAGAAACATTACTTACAGAGTGACAAAATAAGGAAGAAAATAATACAGGGGCACCCATTTGCAAAGTCTAAACTGCAACAACTAATTTCGATACTTACTAGTGTTTTAGTACGACCTGAAACATCGTGCAAGTATCAAGTCTCTATGTCGACGCATTTTGTCAGCATAATTATTACCTAAATAACAAAGACTATAATTGTGTAAGCGTCGTCTGATGCTTAACAGAACAATTATTTGATTAAAAGACGGTGAGGTAACCATTACGAACCTATCATGTCGGCTGTTCTTTGCTAAATATCGTCGAATTAAAACGAAAAGGCTTTCCCTTCAGATTCCTGAATGAACTTTAAAATCATTGCTCACGTGAAACCCGTCATTAGAAGCGTGTTTAGTTATTTTTAGAGGATATTAGACTCGGATCGTTTAAAATGAAAATAAAATGGATTCATTTAGCTTTGATTTTTGTTATTTACTGAGCTTGACTACAGATAGAAGATAATATAGAAGGCCAAAAAATTTTGACGTTATGGTCAAGTTATATTTTGTCCGTATACCTGTGTTTGCTCAAAATAATAATAAAAAACTTATCAATGTGTTTGTTTGTTTGTTTTGCGTGTGTTCGTTGTCAATGTCTAAAGAGGTGGGAGACATACATTCTCGTATGTACGAATTTGTCCACACATTTTCTTAAATTAACACGTTTCCAATCCGAAGAACCGCGTGGACGCAGTATGAGATATATAAATCTAACAGGACAGTCGACAAAAATTCAATTCAATACTTTGATTGGCTCTCCCGTAACATTGATAATTTATACTCATACAAAAGCAAGTTGTATACAAAAACTAGTTGCGATTTACCCTTTGACTCGAGGGCGAGGGTTGCAATCGTTTCTTGGCGCCACTTGATCATCGACACTCGCCATTCGAGAAGGTCGCTGATCAGATCAGATCAGACGATTTAGTGCTGTTATAGTTTTTTTTTTACATTGACGTGTATCTAAATACTCGTATGACCATGTTCAGGTCAAATACAGTGAGATCAATTGACTTTGTTTACGATCTTTTGTACAACTATATATTATAATTCGGACATATAATAAATGGAAAAGCCTCATGTATTTGAAAGCATTATTGTCCCTCTACGCGCGATGGAGGGATTCGAGCAATCGTGTGATCATGACCAGTTGTAGAAAATTCTCGTTCCATTCGTTTATCGCGTCAAGCAAATTATCCCCGTTTTGGGGAGAACTGTCTAAAGCCGTTACAATTCATAATTTACATCAGAATAACACCTGTGTACAACTACATCTATGCAAAAATAAATATTTCATTTTTCTTTCATTTCATTACAAATAGATTTAAAAGTTAGTACAAAATATATTTTATCGCCACCTTGACTCTTTCCATCGTTCCAATTTTCCTTGCTATTTCAGATCATGTTCATTTTACAATAGTGTAGTTGAAAGTCAAGTCACTTTTTATCAATTTATAAAACGCCGAATCCGCTTAGATTTTATACCAGCATAGCAAGCTAAGACGCCACGAATCAAACAGCGTATTAATATTATTAAAATTATATTCTAACGTGATGTTTTGCAAGTGAAGCGATGGCATGGTGTTTTGGCACCTGGTCTTCTTATATGTGTAGTCCATCGGGTGCAGTGTCTAGTTTCAAAGGTGTGAATATCGTCGTGTGTGTGCGTGTGTCCGCAGTCGCAGCGCGTGTGAGTGCGGCGCGGTGCGCGCGGGAGGCGCGCGCTGCGGGCGCGATGCGCTGACGCGATGCGCCCGCGCCGGCCGCGATGCCGCGATGCCGCGCCGCGCCCGCCCGCGCCCGCCGCACGCGGCGCCCGCGCTGCTGCTGCTGCTCGCGCTGGCCGGCTGCGCGGCCAACCCCGACGCCAAGCGCCTCTACGACGACCTGCTCAGCAACTACAACAAGCTGGTGCGCCCGGTGCTCAACGTCAGCGACGCGCTCACCGTGCGCATCAAGCTCAAGCTGAGCCAGCTCATCGACGTGGTGAGTCCCCCAGCGTCCCGTTGGGCGTGACGATCGCCTCAGGCGGATCGCCTCGCACCGATGCCATTTGTTTGCTCTCCAGAACCTCAAAAATCAAATCATGACGACCAACCTGTGGGTGGAGCAGAGCTGGTACGATTACAAGCTGTCGTGGGAGCCCCGCGAGTACGGCGGCGTGGAGATGCTGCACGTGCCCTCGGACCACATCTGGCGACCGGACATCGTGCTCTACAATAAGTGAGTGGTGGTGTGTCATGTGTTATGTCTTCATGATGGTGTCCAATGATGTGGACTCGCGAATGTCGCCCGCAGCGCCGACGGCAACTTCGAGGTGACGCTGGCGACGAAGGCGACGCTGAACTACACGGGCCGCGTGGACTGGCGCCCGCCCGCCATCTACAAGTCGTCGTGCGAGATCGACGTGGAGTACTTCCCCTTCGACCAGCAGACGTGCGTGATGAAGTTCGGCTCGTGGACCTACGACGGCTTCCAGGTGGACCTGCGCCACATCGACGAGGCCAGGGCACCAACGTCGTCGAGCTCGGCGTCGACCTCTCCGAGTTCTACACCTCCGTCGAGTGGGACATCCTCGAAGTGCCGGCCGTGAGGTGAGGCGGAGCATACTCCTTGAATACTACCTGTGTCTGCTTTTACTTAAAGCCTATTCTTCTGACATTACAAACACTTTAATTTTACTTGTATAGGTAGCAACGTCGACTCGGATATTCTTCTATTTCTCTCGGAAACTGCTGGCTCCATAGGGACGCTGGAAATACAATTCTAATCTACATTACTACGGCTAGTCAATTCTATTGGTGAGACGAGAAAGAAAATACGTAAAGATTGGGGGTGGCTGTGATTCATAATAGTTTTTTTTTTTTAAATTTTATTTGCAGGAGGTCAGCAGACAGGCAGACGGCCCACTTGATGGAAAGCGGTTACATTTGCAATACCAAAGGTGCTACAAATGCGCTGCTGCTCTCTTAAGGAAGACTGGATAGTAATTGAGTGTTGAGAAAGAAAAACGGAATTAGTTTTCCGTTCTACTATGAATGTTTGTGTGGGGTAATAAGAATCATATGATGTAACGATTTCACGTCGTTTCAGGAACGAGAAGTTCTACACGTGCTGCGACGAGCCGTACCTGGACATCACGTTCAATATCACGATGCGGCGCAAGACGCTATTCTACACGGTGAACCTGATCATCCCGTGCATGGGCATCTCGTTCTTGACCGTGCTAGTGTTCTACCTGCCGTCCGACAGCGGCGAGAAGGTGTCGCTGTCCATCTC